>DF242779.1:4264-50863 GCA_000507305.1 Breviolum minutum Mf 1.05b.01 | reverse complement strand
TGTAACTCGTGTTCAAAGTGCTACGGAATGGACTGCTTCGGTACATACTTTACACATGTCCAAACTCGTGTTCAAAGTGCTACGGAATGGACTGCTTCGGTACATACTTTACACATGTCCAAACCTGTGATGTAAATCGTGTAAAAATCTAACGAAGCTGCACAAGTGAAAAAGGGTCTTAAAACACCGTACTGTCGGGTCGGCGAACGTCCCGGTTTGCGCGTATATATTTATATATATATATATACCCTAGGGTTCAAAAGACTATTGTTATAATGGTCCTTTGGGAAAAGACCATTTCCCCAAAGCATCAAATGGTCTTTCGTTAACATCATAATCTTTAATATATCTTAAGATGGGTCTTTTGAAACCTGGGGTAAAAGGCTCTAAAAGGTATACAAGCGCAAGTGGTATCATCGGTCAATTTTTTTCACCCCATCGCGGCCGAAAGTAGGCCCCATCCAAGATCACTTTCTTGGGCTTCTGGTCCTCGGGTTTCAGAAGGCTAAAGGTAATGTTTAATTTTAGGGACATGGATCTCATCAGCAATAACCCCATATGCCCCTGAGATTGGTACTATTCCTGTCAGGCTACCCAAAAGTTCGTATATCGGAAGTTTGCCACTAAACTTCCTTTGATAAAAATATATAGCCGAGATTCTTTTGTCGGGATGGCCGGCTCTTCATGGATAAGAGCCTGCAAATATTATGATATCGATATAAAAACAATTGGCAACCAAAAATTCTATCATTGAAAAACACTGCAACCTGTCCAAGCCTTAACTTTGTGCATCGCAAAAGCCAACTGTGACGTTTGCACGGGTGAGCTCTAGAATAAAGACCTTGACCAAAAGACTAGCCCAGTCAAAACAAAGTGCATTCCGGATTTGTAAAATTAAGACTTAAACCAATCTCAAATGGATTTGTTTTCCAAGATGCCTTTGAGCCATTTCATGGCATCCTCATCACAGAAAGTGTGATGAAAACGAGGATTATTTCCTTGGACCCGAGATGAACCAAAATTCTAGAAGGTATCCCACACAACGTCAAAAATCAATATCGCACCATGGCGAACTTGACGCTACACCAAGCTACTATACCGCAGAGCATCTTGACACAAGTGTATCATTACCTTAGCTGACAAGGCAGCAGTAGCACAAGCCAGGGTATCAAAAGAAAAACTGGCCACCCACGTCAAAAGAAAAAATGCCCAGAGAAATGTTTCAACCTTTAGTCTTTTTTTCACCCGAATGACAAGCATCATCATTCTGCCAAACATTTCCATTTGGCGCTTATGATATTTTAAATTGCAAGATCCCAAAATCATTCAAAAGCCAAGATGCATGATACTTCGGCTTCATGAGCCAACACGATTGCATTTTCCTGCCAACTTGAAAGGAAAAGGGGGTGCAACACCACTAAACTGTTCCAGATGGTCAAAACAGCAGTTCTATTATAATAAAAGTGAGCTGTGAATCTTAACATGTTTTATTTTTGATTTGGCCCGGCCTGATATGTTCACAACACAGACCTTTGTATGCATCCAGAAACTGCATCCCTTCGTCATGCAGCAATTGTGCAACATCCTGGGTCCTAAGCCGCTGGCATCCATACACTCTCGATATTTTATTTCATCTTTTTTGATTTTTATATTTTTTGAAATAAGATATCGAGAGGATGTACTTTTATATGTGTGCAGTATGTGGGTTGAGGAAATACGATGTTTTGCACATGTGTGTGAACACTTTCCTTTTCACAGCAGCGCCATCGACTTAGAACGCACAGGTTGAAATTATAATATCCTATTTGGGATTCAATGATGTAATTCGATGAGAAATATGAGCTTGACAATACAAGGTCCAAAAACTGCAGTACCATTTTTTCAGTAGCCGTCAGTTGACTATTGCAATGACTTTTGTTAATTGATATAGGCTAGGAATCCAAAAACATTTTGCTATACTACTAGACTTGATCATGCACCCTTTGTCTTTCCCCGCCGTGGCACAAATATCGGCCATTCTGCTCCATGATGCCGAAGAATCTGGACAAAGCACTCCTGAGATAGCACCGTGGTGGCAATGGGGAAAGGTGATTTGTGGGAATTGTTTTCGAGCCAGTAAGTGGTTGGTGGTTAAGCCTGGCCGTTTATACTATCCCTGAACCTTGAATTGAAAATGGCAAAAAAATCACCCAGAAAACGGTTCCCCCGGTATACAATAAAATTGTATTGGTTGGTATATTCGAAATGATCCACCCCAATAAAAGTCAACCAACCTTTACCACCAACCAAGCCTGGACTGAAGCTTGACATGAATTGAAATGACAAAAAGAGGTGCTGTCAAAATATTTTTTTCTGAGAATCATTGCGAAACTAGATAGTACCAGGATATCATGGTTGGGATGATGCACCATTGCATCCACCAGGCATTGGGCCAACCAAATGAGAATTACCCTCCCATTGTAGGCCTTTGCTGTCAAAAGGTTCTCTCCATCTTTTTTTTTGACCTTAGCCGCTATGGGAGCAACATGGTTTGAATGAAGTGCCCCTACAAAATACCACCAAATTTCCTAGCACATGACCCAATTATACAATTGATTCTTTTCAAGCCAAACGAAACAAGTGGGGATTTTGGAAAACGCAAGGACAAAGCAATTCCCAGGTTACATGTTTCGTCAAGAAAGGTGGTTGGCTGTGTGAAAGATGGTGTCTACGACAGTAAGCCACAAAATCTTTGTAGGCAGCATCGAGTTGATCTTGAAACCCCCCATGGCCGAAGTAAAGAAGTTCTTCGCAAAGGAGCAGCCTGAGCTGCTATGTCAAATACAGGGTATAGCGGTATATGCGCCATCTTGGCTAGCCTTGCTTCCCTACTTTCTGAAGTTTTAAGGGTTTGATTTTTGATATTTGTACAATAAAACAAATAATTCTTTGCCAAGGGTAGTCAAGATGCAAGGATCCTCCATTCGCAGAAAACAGCAAACCAAGATTTATCGTGTGCATGGAACACCACTTCAGCATACCTGGGTGGAAGCCTCCTTTCAATCTGAGAAGTGGACCTGATTTGCTTTTGACTCCACATTGGAAAAAACAACAGATTAAACAAAACCTCAAAGCATGAACATACCAACATTATGGGGACACGATACGACACTAATACCTTCCAAATACCCCAAAAACTTTATGGTGATTAAGTCAAGTCACATAAGTTTCTATCTTTCAACCTCCGGGAAATGAATTGTTCCAATGTAAATTCTTCAGTTTTCCAAGCGCACGTTGGCCCACTGTTGTAGTACAGGTAAGCAGGGTCCCCTTTAGCTTCACATGGGCATTTAAAACAAACTTTGGTGGATAGCCAGCTAGCATTTGGCCGCCATACATTTACATGCCACTCCCAATCTCCTCTCAACTCAGTGAGGGCAAATTTCGCCCCTGTAGATGTGAGCGGTGTCCCTGCAAGTTCCAGGGCTTTTCCAAAGAGGGGACCACCATTAGGACACACCATCGGGTGAACCCCATCAAAGCAAGCATCAAAGGACCATACCAGCCGGTTGAAAACCGTATTGAGTGTACGATTTTTCACAAGCTTCTCATTTGGGCATGAAAAAAGTAGATATCGAGAATGCCTTGTAGAACGTGGCCTAAAAAGAACCACATTCAGGAACACCCCAACAACTTTTTCAAACTTGTATTCAGTCCAAGTTTTTGCAGCATCTCCATGCAATCCCAAGGGGATATGTTGACTTGTGCCCTTATGTCCAAGTGCCCAGGGCTCTTGTACTGCACGGGCATGTTCCCAATATTGTTGAACCTCTTCAGGTCTAACTTGCAGCTTGATATGCTCCCACAAGTAAGAGACAATTCGGTGCGGGTATAAGATAGGATAGCTTTCAAGACCAATACCACCAGGAACTTTTGGATTCGCTACAGGCACCCGAATAGACTCAATTTCCTGGGCTTGATCCACTCAATTTTCAAAGTAATTCATACCCTTAAAGCCTCTGGGGTTCTACATGAAAAAATTCAAGTTTTGGGTCGTAGTCCTTGGGTCGTAGTCCTATTGATGGTTTTTGGGTCAAAGTAGTGGTCCAAGGGAGGGCTTGGACCTACAACACATATCGATTTAGAACGAACACTGTATACTATATATCACTGCCAGGGGCCAAAGAAAAGTTATCGTATTCTCTCATTTGGAATTATAATGCATGATTTTTTTCGAACATCTTAATTTGGGAATCCTGAAAAGAACATATAAAACATGTAGCCAAACCAAGGCACCACAGGAATATCAACTGCTTTCCAGAAGTCACGAACATCATTGTAGCCAGATTTTGATCCCAGCCGAATCGTTTCGGGGTGCGAGACACCACCAGTCTCCTAGGATGAAAGCAAGGGAAATTATATGATATAAATAAGTTTGAAAAGAAATCAAATATAATCTTGCAAATGCATGTATACTATACCAACATGACAGCCAGCCCTCCAACCAAGGTACACTCACTTGGTCGCGCATTCGTCGCATCACTTTGTGGATCGAGGAAGCCTGGGGGCAGTGCTGATTTCGAGGATACATGCAAATCTTAGGGCGGTTTCAAATCCTTAGGCACAACTTTTTCTGGGCTTCCATGGATTCAGAAACTCTTCTCTACCATTACACCATGTTTGGACCTTCAGGATTTTAAGGTCAACTTGGTTTTTAGATTAATTGGCCAATTTTCTAATCCCTGTCAGTATACGTGTACATGTGTATAATATGCATGTATAAGTTCGAAGCCAAGAATCTCCAGAGGCTACATCATCATAGTGGCCTTGAAGGGTTACCGGTATATCATTTCCTGCGAGGGGCTAGACCATTCGTGAACGAATCGATCGATAGTAGTTGGATTTTCTAGAATCATCGCAAATTCAAATTGTGAAAATTTGAATCATAAGTGGATCTAATTTGGGATGAATCGAACTACATGCATGCAAATGCACGCATGCATGCATGCATGATCAATCGGAGTATCCCAATGCCACTTTTTAACACTGCAAATCGCTGTTCGGCCAATCACCCTAACCCAGCTAGCACGACATGTGCCACCCAGGACTGTTGACCATCCTACTTGGATTTTGTCACATCTAAGACAAGTTTGTTTCCAAAAGTGCCAGCGCAAGGCCTCGTATAAATGGATCCCTATTAAAACTGTAAAGCAAAAAAAGCCATTACTTTGCAATGTTAAGAATGCATCATCATCATCATCATCATCATCATCATGAATTTAAGATAATTAAAGCCTGATATCCATTATCTAATCTTGATTTTGTGATTTCCATCGGGGACTGACATGCGCTGGATGAGGCAACATGACACCAGGAACGTGTCCAAGACTGAAGCCCGGGTCCCTCAGATTCAGAAGGATTATCGGATCTTATATGCCGCAAGAAACTGTTTGTACTCCTTTTCAATCTCATCACTACGGGCAATGTCATCCATCAAGGACCCAAGATTGTCCACCTGCAGTAGAAACTAGGCGAACCAATTTTCAAAGCACAAATAGTTGTTATTATGGATGTCAATGATATAATGCGAAGCTTCTACGTGCCGATTCCTGAATTAAGAATATGATTATGTCTTTCAAAAAATTCTAACATAGCTAGACTCCCCCTGGAAGTTAAGACCACCTTGGCAGCATCAGTTGATTTTTGTAAAATGGACCGATGCTCTTTCATCTTCTGTGAGTGTGGCTTCACTTCCTCCACGATTGCATCCACCACAGATTGGCTCCTGAGCCATTCCCCGACTAGCATCAATTACGATTCCTAAAAAAATGAGATGGGAAGGGGATGTTTGGACAACATGTGTGATATATAATACATTTATAATTCTTGGAGCTTGATCAAGTCAAAATCAACAAGATCATTCGATCTTGAAAAATGCCAAGGCATGGGCATATGCCGCAATTTGTCACGAAGGCCACTGATGAAGAGAATGTGTTGTCCCAATTTGTTCATTGCCTCAAGCGATGTGGTGAGGGTGCTTGACTACTGGGGAGAGAGCTAGGCTTACGTTGGGTATCAAGAATACTTTCTGCAACAATGATCAAAATAACACTCTAGCCGGTACCCCATCTACTTAATTTCTGTCAACAGTTGGCTCCGTAGCAATACATAGCCTGAGTCCCTTTTCTCACATCCTTCTTGAACTGATCGTTCTTTTCCTTTTCCTGCCTTTTGCGTTCTTGTTCTTTTTCCTTTTCTTCTCTCTTCAATCGTTGCTCTTCCGTTTCCTCCTGATCCGATGGAGTAGACTCCTTTTTTTTCTTGTCCTTAGTCCCCGTTGCCTTCAGCTTCTTGTCCTTCTTGTCTTTCCTCTCCTTCAGCTTTGGTGCAGTCTTACTCTTGGCCGCTGCTTTTTTCGGCTTAGCCTTCTCCTGTTATCTAGTTTGATCAAATTTGTTTGACTGTGCTCGAACCATTTCAAAGCTAGACATCAACATTGGCGCCAACAAAAACTTATAGTCGGAGTTCGAAATTCTTCTAAGTTATAAATGCTTGTTCCAGCAAATTTTGAGAAATCCCGCAAAAACTAAAATCATATACCATGAAGTCCTGCACTGAGCTTGAGTCAGAAGAGCTTGGCTTTGAACTCTCAGAGGAGCTGGACGAATCAGGGGAAGAGGAGGTCGATGATTGTTTCCGTTTCTTCGTTTTGGTCTTCTTTTCTTTCGGCTTCTTGGTCTTGCGATCCTTCTTACCCTTCTTCTTCTTTGATTCCTTTGACCTCCCTCGAACATCGTTTTCATCCGTATCAGCTGCCTTGAACAGCGTGGAAGTAACATGGTCAATTTGTTCTTCTTCTCCTTCAGCGTCCCAAATCAGGTATTGTCGTGTTTCCTAAGTGGGAGAGGTGTGGATAGACTGTTTGGAAGTGCAGCTACTCCATCTTAATTACTACGCTGGCTTACTTAAAATACCAACTTGTCCATACGCTAACCCCCTCAAAAAAGTCACCAAGAATCATCCGTGTCCAACCCGTGAAGGTCAGGATGACACCTCACTTGACTCTTTGATGCTTCCTCATCATTCATTTTAGCCTCTATGATTTGGCTTGCTACCACCTTTGAACCGTACTGGTTTTCCAATTCACTGCGGCAAAGCCATTTGCGGCATCCATATTTCCTGTTTTTTTTCTTTTCTCTGATTTGGAGTAGCAGCTCTGAAGCAGTCCACACTCCCTCGCATTGTGTCCACTGCTCCATCAAGACACCCAACATCGCGGAATTCCTGCTGGACGCTTTGCCAGCACGCCGAATTTCAATTGGCGTATTCTTACCTAGGCGCAACACAGAATGAAACACATGCATATCTTAAAATCAAAATTATTTGCTAAAAATGCTGAGATTTCAGAAGTGGGAAAGGAGGTGAATTCCAGAAAAATGTGCCAGAATAAACATAAAAACTGCTGAAGTAGAGCTCCACTAGATCAACAAAGTTGAAAGTTGTGACAACCCGACACAACGTGCGAAGCTAGTTGCTTGTGAGAGAGCGCGAAAAACGCATAAAGCGCGCGTGAGCTTCCCTTTTTTTCCTGATCTTTTCTGCTTCAATCGCCACAACCTCTGGATCTTCACTGCTGCTGCTGCTGCTTTTCTTTGTCTCATTGGGTTTGATCTTCTCTTCTGTGCTGTCGTTCTTCTTCGCATCCTGTTCTTTCTCTTTTATCTTTTCCTTTTCCTTGACTTTATCATGCTCCTTTTCCTGTTGTGTTTCCTTCGCCTTCTCATTGTTTTCTTTCTCATGTTCCTTCTCATCATGTTTTTTTTCCTTCACCTGATCCTTGTCCTTTTTCTCCTTGTCATCATGTTTTTTATCCTTCTTCTCTTTCGTTTGGTTTCCTGTATTAGCCTTGACCTTCTCTTTTTCCTTTTCTTTCTCCTTCTCTGCATTTGCTTCGTCACTTCCTTTACTATCTTTACTTGGCCCCTTACTTTCTCCACTGTGATCCTGCACCTCAGCAGCTTGACTGGCTCCAGGCAAATCTGCAGTGGCTGACCTTTGCAGGCATTGGATGACCGCCGTCGATTTGGATTCATGCTGAACAGGGTCAACTTCATCTTTGGGGGTTTCAATTGGTTTGCTGGCCATTGCTTTGACAGCAGTTTTCGTGATCTTTTTCTCAGGTTCAGCAGCTAGGATAGGATCACTTTGATGCCGCTTCAAAGCGTCCTTTTTCTTTGCTTTCTCTTCTAACTCGACCTGTGATAAAGACTTTTTGACTTCAACTTCAACTTTGCGGGCTTTCTCTTTTTCTGAATCTTTCACATCGTCTTTTGGGGCACCTTAAGGGCTTTGTGCAGTACCCCTGTAATACACTTGATGGAAAAAAATCCTGCATCACTTGGGGTGCGAAAACTTTTTGAAGGGCCTAAAAAACAACTGTTCGAGCACCCTAAGTGGTGCAGGATTTTTTACACCAACACTTTTACATGACCCAACCGTCGACTATAACTTTGAAGAATAGCTATAGACCTAGATTTGAGGCCTTTTACTTCATTTGTGCTGGATACGCTAAAACTCCTTATCGCTAAATTAATTTAATGAGTTTGTTGGATTTGTTGGCGAATCCCTGAAGTACACGAATAAGTTCAAAAACTTGAAAGCCATTCCAACAAACCCCCATGGCCACTGACAGGACATCCACCTATACTATGTCGATGAATACCACGTGCAGCCCCCAACACAAAAGTGGCGTTTCAATGGGACCCTCGGAGATCCTGACACCCCAGGGGAAATCCCATGACAAAGAAAATTATTTCATGCATTTGCAAAGTCTAATTGGAAATTGTGTATTAGTGCATGTATAATATATAGGAAATTGAATTCAAAGCTTTGATCCACATAGTATTCGAAAAAAAAGTTCTTCCAAATATATACCAAACTACTCTGTAGAGCAGCTCGCTCTCGCCGACGGTTTGCCCTCTCCATGAGAGCGGCCACATCATCCAGCCCAGCCCCCGTGTCCGACATGCTACCGTTGGTTTTTCCAAGCTGTCAGCAGCTGCATGTAGCAACGGAATGGTTTTGGGCATAATTTTGGAAAACATGAAGTTACTGATCTGAAACTGCCAAACCAACTACTTAGCCAAGGGTAGCAACTAGTAATCTTAATCGATTTCAAAACCAGCTACTTTCCAGGTATTTTGAGGGGTTTTTGGGGTAATGGTCTTTCACGCCTAAAAATGGTCTTTCACGCTCCATTCACGCTCATTCACGCTCCATTCACGGTGGTGTTTTTTTTTAAAAACCCACACCCCAAAGCTAAATCATTGAATAATTGTGAATGAAGCGTGGAATGAAGTGTGAAAAGGTGTTTGCTAAATTCGACTTGTTTTGTGAAGCATTATTTTTGTTCATCCAGTCGTCGCACACTATTGCAGTTCCTCAGCATTGCATGCCCCAAAGAACTCCATCAATGAAGATTTTTGTTGGAACATTATATATAACCCGGGGCACACAACATGTGGGTAGTATCACCCACCAAACCTGGTTGAATTACAAATTGCAACTTGTTCTACCCCTCGAAGTCAAAAGCCATTAAGACTTTTTTTTAGCCATGCATGCATGCATGATTACAAAGCCCTTACTAAATCACAATCTTTGGGGAAAAAACATTTTTACTTAATTCAGTGAATAGCCTTTGGACTTCGGGGGATATGGGGATATATCATATCATATCAGGCTCCGACTACTTAGTCAAGGCCATCACTGATCCAAGGGTGGTATCTACCACAATCCCTTTCGCGTTGCAGGAACTCCTTCACCTCTGTAAGGCATGCATGCCGCCATCCATAAGGGGCCTCCCCATCAACAAACAAAAGATCATTTTAAACATCCCAACAATGAAGGCAGGCCAATTTAATAATTAAGGAAATCCATGCCACCCCCTGTGGCCTGAGTCACTTTGCTCACACCTTTGACCAGTCCACCTTGAGGTGTATAGATCGCTTGGCGGAGAAGCTCAGTGCTACGGTTCTGGGCCTCACGAAGGCAGCGGTTTGATGTTGGGGCCAAGCCAAATCCACAGTTTAGAGGGAGGGGGCTTTCTAGAATATATATTTAAAGGACCTTCCCAGGTGAATTGTTTTACTGTAAAAGGATTGTTTTAGACCACCCTAAAAAATTCCCAAAGCCCCACTGTTAGTGCCAGCAGGTAACCAGCCACTCCTGATGATGTTGACAAATAGCTACACCAAACTTCTTTGGATATACCTGGGACTGCCGAAGTACTTTGGGATTTCCGCACCTCAGCTAGGAAGGAAATAAACCTTGACAAATTAAGTGGCATTGGGTTGATTTCCACCGGTGGAAGTCGAAAGCCGTTCCCAAAAGTTTATTATTTGAGATATCTTGGGGGTCATGTTTTAAAGGCCTTTGACTTTCATGGGAAATATGCCATGACAATTTTACCACACTTGATCTAAGTCGTGGACACCCTTGGTTTTCCGTTCTTATCGATGTATTTGCGAACTGTGCTTTTGGCCTTCTGAGTTCGCTTTCTCACAGCTTTGGTCACACGTTTCTTCAGCCGGTAAGACCATGGTCTCAGTTTTTTGCAAGGATTCTAGTTGAAGAAAAGCACAATGCAATCCGGAATAGCACCGTTTGAAAAAGACCTCACCAATCCCTTTTATAAGAATAATATCATAATTTTATATTATTATACAGCGGGGTTAGTGGGGCCATTCCAAATGGCATTGAAAAAATGTAAGTGCTAATTCTTGATTCCTTAGGCCCCAAGCGCAGTTCCGAACACCACTGTCGGCTTCATGTTCCGATGCCCAAAGGAAGCCATATAACTCAGCTTTACGTTTTGTGGGGTAATGGAAAAATGCCAATTTGCAAATACATCGTAAAATCTCAGGTCTAGCTAAGTGAAGAACAAGTTGGTTTTTAGCCATGGCAAAAATCCCGAGATAGTCTTGGCCAGCCAAGCCATGTAAGGGAAGTATATCATCAGCGTTGACACCGGTTGCTCCACAAGTGTCACCACGCATCTGACAAAGCAAAGAAGAAGAAGCAGGCAAAGACGCGCTGTAATCCTTAGCACGGCGCAGACTGTTGATGGAACAAATCTTGCAAGAACTTTTTTAGCACCCTAAGCGGTGCAGGATTTTTCCATCAACCGTATGATAGGGATAGTATCGTAGGTACAAAAAATCGCAAAAAAAGATATGTCCCAAAACTCGTGAAAAAGCTGAATTTGCCTGGCCCAAAAAGTAGAGCATAAGTCCACCCTGCGATTTTGTGGGATTAAATAGATTGATATTATTTTTTTCAAAAGGAATTCAGCTTTTCCGTTTCTTTGCATGGCTAGTTTTCCGATTGGCATTTACCACGTAGGGAAGCCGACACCCCAATGGCTTCGTTTTTGAACGTTTGGAAGTAAATACATTGAGATAGATAAAACTCCCACATGGCGGCCCTGCTGTGACCAACGCTCCTTCTTTGGCTCTCAGAATGAGCTGGATGCTCTTTAGGAACCCCTGCCTTGGAAATTAAAACATGGTGGACCGTCATGACCCCAACAACGTTATGGTCACATGTCGTCAATTTTTGTTTCCAAGAGACAATTTTAAGTTGGAGAGATTTTTGTTAGCATGCCCCCTTACTCACAAGGGTGGAATCCACTGTACTATGCAATATAGTATAAGATTATTTTACAAAACTGTTCCTTGGAAACTGCTATAGCACTTGTGAGGTCCGTGCGTACTCGTGATGTCCCCGGCTTCTCCATGACTAGCCACATCAAACGATTTCCTGGGACCAGGGTTTCTATTAAATAATTGAAATAGATTCGAGTGTGGATTTGAATTTTCTCCAACATCACTCATGTAAATTAAGGACCCCACGACTTCAGGCCAGCATCAACTTAGCACATCTAAAAACTACGATGCAACAAACACTAGTTCAAGAACTCATCATGGTTGCAAAGCAACTCTATCGATTTGCTGTATCTTATTTTTTGCGAAAACGATTTTCTAAAAAAACCATTTCTGATTTGTTTTTTCCCAATCAGGGCCCCCGCGAAAAGCCGAATTGATAGCACCAGCTCCTGAAAACAGGTCAACGTTCACCAAGTCCTCGGCGCCGCTGTGAATTTGACAGGCTGGATTGGGGGAAAAGCCCCCAATTGGGGTCAATCAACCACCTTGAAAAAATCTAAGGGATCAACCCGGGACGATTGTGTCAGCGGGGTATTCTCCACCACATAGTCAATGCAGTGGAGACTTAGCTAATTCAAAACTCAATCAAGGTTTTCATCACGATCACAAACGATAGAATACAATTGCACAGAGTGGTAATGGTTTACTGCTGGATGATTCCAGTCATATTATTCGAATGCTATTGCAGACATGGAACAACACCAGCGGCGCTCCAAGGAGAATCAACGCTTGTGAAGCCCGAGAAGACAAGGAGAGCGGGGTCTCTCTACGGGGTGGGTGATTGACCATTGTTTTTCCTCACCACAACTTCACTAGATAGAGTTATAGCTAGCGACACCAAAGGATCCAAAAGCTGCGAATATATCAGATCTGATAAAACTGTTGTTCCAAAAAGCAATGTACACATGCAAATGCACGCATGGCCTTTCATTTCGGGTTGGTTCAAAAGAGTTGGAGTCTCAAATTTTGCATGCCACCAGATAAGCTGCAATCCCATCAAAAGTTGAAAGGTGAAGTTTATAAGGCGTGTGGAATGACACACGCACAGCAAATCAAAATTGCTGAAGCTAGCCGGAGACCTTCCCATTGCACTATGGAATAAAACAGAACGTTTTGTGTAGTATAATGACATTTTTCTTTTGGCCAGGATGGAAGTGCCACCTTTGTAATTTCAAATATGAATTCAAACAATGGTTTGTCCCTTATGCTAGCCAGCAGTCAAATCACTAAGCCCACGAAACCTTATACAGGTTATAGACTAAATTTCCTCATCGGAGTCGGGTTCATTCACATCAAAGTCTTCCCACCCAGCCAAACGTTTGGCCAGGTTCCACCTAGGCTTCAAAGTGCTTTGAGAGAATTGGGGGCCATTGTTAAACCAAACACATGTTGTATTTGAAACACCCTAATTGGTTGAAATGAGGGCAGGACGCATTCAAAAGCCCATGTTTGGCCCATGATACACTGACACCTCTTCGCACATTTGCCTTGGGTCACATTTTTTTTTTTGAAATATCGGATTTCAACTCAGAGTATTGCCATGTAGAAGATACAAATCGAATTGACCCGTATAATCTGAGCAACATTCAAAGACATCTTTGCGACCTTTGCCACCTTTTCAATCCGCTCTTTGGGAACAGGCCCTACGAAGAATTGACGAGTGACCAACCTAAGCCAGCAATAAACCCTTCGAAATAACGTTATGAACCGTTATGTTTTTTTTTGTGGATTAAAAACTCAGTATCCAAAGGGGCACTTGCAAACTCAGGACTTAGCAGGACCCCGATCGTTCCAAGTTCAATTGCCGTAGAAAGATTCTCCACATCCGCAGGAGGCTTCATTGTGAAGGACCTGAGAGGCCAGCATTGGAAAGCAAACTTGGGAAACGTCTTAGGCTAAAGATTATTATCCATCAAATTTTAAGGGATACTCAGGGCCCTACTTCTTCGCGTATTGAAAACTTTCTTCTCCATCTTGCTTGTACTCTTTGATTGCATTTTCAAGGTCATCAGGAAGGATGAACAAGGTATCCGCTTGTACTAACACATCCATGTCTTCAATCACTTGATCCTAAGTAGGAAAAACTGGCGGTTTGCAGCTGGATTTGGGGAATGCTGGATTGATGAATGATGACTTGTCAAAACACATCAATTTGATTAGTTTAATTTCTGAACCAAAACATTTAACAAAATCATAAAATGGAAGAGCGTCAGTGACACCATCATCCTTAAATGTGCGAGTCCTTGATTTTTTCTTCTTGGGGGTTGGTGGTTTGTCGTTCATGTCCCCAAAGTCAATTTTCCTTTTAACATCGTCGACCTTTCCAGTTGGTGATGCGGCTGATGCATCCTTTTGCTTCTCGATCACACGCCTGGACGCTTGCGATGCTAATTTCATGGGACTGAGTATGGGTTTCTTGCTCTTTTCTTTGACCTCTTCTGCAACCTTTCCATTCCTGGCACGACGTTTTTTCACCTCTGGCTTTTGAGGTGGTTCTTGCTTGTCCTCCTTCTTTTCCTCCTTCTTTTCCTCCTTCTTTTCCTCCTTCTTTTCCTCCTTCTTTTCTTCTTCCTTTCCTTTGTCCTTCTTGCCACCCTTGCTATCACCCTTTTGTTTTCTCCCTCTGCCTCTACCTCTACCTCTACCTCTTCCTTTTGTCTTCTTGTTGTCATCAGATTCTTCCTGTAGCTCCGCTAGGCGTTTGTCCTCATCTTCCTGTGCCTCTTCACCTTCTCCAAATTCGAGCCCTTCTTTTTCTTTGGCTGTTTGTCGCATTTTCCGCTGTGCTGCGACGATATCTTCATTGTCTGTTTTGCTCACACTGCGCGCTAGTACTTCCTTTGCTTTTTCTTCAATGATCGGGTTCGGTTTCTGGGATGGAAGTGGGCCTTTTGTGTCCTTGAAAGCTGCTCCGTTGTCTCCTCCATCCTTGCCTTCAAGTTCTTTACTTGTGTCATCCGTTCTCTGCTCTACTTCTACTTCCTCACCTAGCTTGCTGCTTGCTTCCAATCTTTCAATCTTTCCAGCTTTGGGTCCTTCCTCTTCCTTCAGTTCCTCGTCACTGTTGGCACGCAGTTGATCTAGTGGGACTTTGAAACGAACCTTGGGATTACCATCTTCTGAGTAATCAAAGCTCCAAAGGGATCTGAGGTATGCCGATCTTGGTGTGTCTGGTGGGTCAGGGGGAGGGGTGTATGTCAATGTGTCAGCAAGATCAGGGTGCACTGATCTAGGAGGTTCCTGAACCTGATCCTGAACCTGTGTCTCGTCTACAATTTGAACACTGTCTTTCTCCTCTTTGTCTTCCTTTGATTCAGCTCCTGCTACAGTCGTCTCACCTTCTTCGATAGACATGTCTTCAACTGCACCTTCCTCTTCACCTTCCTCCTCATCCTCATCAATCTGAGTATCTTCATAAGTTTCGTTTGCTTCACTCTTTTCCTTCTTTTCCTTCCTTTCCTTTTTTTCCTTCTTTTCCTTCTTTTCTTTCTTGTTTTCTTTCGTGGACGAGTCCTGGAAAAGTACTCTGGAAGTAAACAAAAAATATTTCGATCTAGAAAACAACTTTAATCTATGTACGCGCAATATTCAACCAAACAATGAAAACGATGAAACATGAACAAGTAGGGAGTCGAGTCTAGCACCTTCTTCTTTGATGCAGAACGGCCCCTGGTTGCTATCTTCTTTCCGTTTGGTGACAGGTTGCCTGTGGCCTGGCTCAGCCAGTAATTCTAAAAATATTCTAAAAGTTAAGCTAAGAAAAAAGATAAGACAATCACGCAACATTCATGAGGCTTTTTAATTGGAATTGAGCATGCCCTGAAAATTTTATCGATGGGTCCCTGAGAATTTGAAGGGTTGACACATGTTCCAAGAGGTTGGGGCTGAATTCGGACGACACAGTACATGAAAACACATGCGTTGCCTCCAGCCTGGCTTTGATAACAGCTTTGATACGTATCATACCCAAATGACCACCCCTTAGTCCAACTTCGAATGGTTGCTTCGTATTTTTCTACTCCTGGAATCTGAAAACTTGGATCAGTAGTAGGAAGCTCCAAAAGAAACAGTTAAGGAAAGGACCGTGCTTTCGAAGCCTTCTGAAAACGAAGCATACAGTAAGCAGCTAGGGCCCTTTGGACCCCAGATTCGATACTGGCCCAAGCCTTAACTTAAAAAACAGGGTATATGAAAACAAAGAACACTGAGAAAAAAACAGTTCACATCGAACCACCTATGCTAACCAGTTGCTCTGTGGTCCGCTTCCGACTTGAGTTGCGGATTCAGGCCATACAACATACTGCACCGAGTAAGAGCCTCCTAAGGAGACACCGCGGTGGATGGCTGGAGTTGGAAGGGATGGATCGATGGATAGATCGATGGATGGATGCAGGTGTTTCAACTTACAGCAAAAGCTTGCTGGGGACCTTCTCAGCTAGTCTCGATCTTTTCTAGATTTCAGAGTTTACTCCAAATTGATGAAATAACCAACGCTTGTAATCGTATTAACTTCCAATTCATGATTGGCTGAAATTTTTCATGCATTGTTGGGGTCCTCGCTTTCAGTATCGCTCGGTAGCTTCTCAGCGAACTGAGCCAGGTATTCAAGAAGGAACTTCAGGTTCTCCGTTTGCTCCACCTTATAGTGGTGATTTTGGTGGGAAGTCCCTAGCCTGTGTAGGTTCAAAAGGGATCATGCATGCATGCATGCAGGCATCATGAATTATCCATTTTATATTATTTACTACTCTTTGGCTTCCCCTCATTTGCATATGAGACACTTCACACTCCCGGATAGTGTCACCCTTGACGAACCGGTCGACAAAAGCGAAGGGTGGAACCTCAGTCAGTAACGGTGGGGGATGGATCGTCATCTATATAAAATATGATTCCTTGGGATTTGTATTTTGGACACTGTGCTAATTTTCAAAATCTACATTATAAGCATATGGTAGGCCATTTCAATGCCAAGTAACCCTGGAATCCTTTCGTCCCAACCCAGCTCTTTGCCTCAAGAGTTGGCGGCGTTGCGGGATATAGTCCTTTTCCTCCAAAAAGTCTTTGTAGAATTCCTGGGCGAGCTATGGATAGCCACCCCAGAAGTTCATAGGAGCCCTTCAGTATTGGGGACCTACTTGGAGCATCCCATTTAGTAAGTGGATATAAGCGGTTATAAAACCCCCATTTACTAACCATTTGGGCCATTTCGATCCATTTGGAAGGGGAACAACCCTACATAGGGAACTTATCAACCCACTTACTAAGTGGGATAATCCTCCAAGTACAACCATCTAAAACCCAGATAAAGGCACCAAAGTGGTAAAAGTAGAATTCTTTATGATTGTTACTTTCTACTGCAAAATATGCCCTACCCTCGCTTGTCTAATCTTTTGCAACTGGGACGCCACCAGGAGTGCGATGCGATCATCACTGCTGGTCGCCATGGGAACCGTGACGTGACGCGAAGCACCCCCAATAGTAAAATTAAAATTTATTTCAAATTTTGATTCTTGAATGGATGTTCCATATTTTTCGATTCATTGCTCTTTGCCTGATTCTCAGAAACGCGGGCTTGACCATAAAAAATGAATTTGAAAAACAACACTCAACATAGTTCTGACGTCCCTACCTCCCCCAAAACCAATACGATCATTTTTTGTTGGAATCATTTCCGGTGATATATTATAATAAGTTGAATCTCAATTACACATATTCTACAAAGCACCACGCAGTTGCAGTGCCGGGCAATGGGGGTTGGCACCTGCTGGATGAAAGATTGGCTGGGGATCTTGTATGCCAAAGTCGTCTGCGTGTCCTGAGCTTTTCTTTTTGACTAGACATATGGGTCGCATGCAAAACAGTCATTGACTAAGTTGGGAATTACATTTTTTTTTGAAAGTTGATTGATTGAACCTGGAATTATCTAAGATTCTAAGATAATCTAAGCCTCGAACTCCGTTTTAAAGCTTTCTTGATCCTCATGGAGAAGGTGGCAATACCTAAGCCCAAAAAGCTGACATGTTCCTAGATTTCTGACAGTGTAAGCAACAAGTAGTATAAGCTTGAGGCTCTAATTAGAAGCCCAAGGTACCAAATTACAGCAGAAACAAATTCATCCGTGCTGCAGAGATCTTCATCCAAGCAGTGCCACAATGCCAAGCCACCCGGGCGAATGCACCATGGAAGTGCCAAAAAGGTGATGGCAAAGGAGGGTGCGTGAGGCTGGTGATTCGGCAAGGGTTGCATTTTGTGACATCCGAAAGGCAACTATAGCCTTTAATATTTTCAGCGATAGCACTACTTCATGTGTAAGAAGTTGGACATGGTTGAAAATGGTTTAAAACAATAAAACAAGTCGAAACTATTATGACATTATGATGAACTTTGCACCGATCTTGTAAACTTACCTGAAACCCATTGAGCCAGCCTGACCCAAAACAACCAAATGGCCTTTCAAGCCTAAAAATGGTCTTTTGCGTAAGCCCATTTTAACAATGGTCTTAGACTGCCAGGGTATATATATATTGTATGTCAATTGTATACTGTCTCAAAGTTATCCTGTATCAAAGTTATACACATACAAGAAGTGTCACGCAAAGCATGTTGTCATAGCAAAGGTTTGGGGGAATGTTGGAGTCTTCAGAAGGTGGTCTTTGAAAATATTACAGTACAGTGGGTCATTCTATGACACCTACCCAAAACAATGCGCTAGGATAACACACCGATGATGTATACCGGTGTAGGTCAAAATAGATGGCTTGCCGATACCAAATGGCAGGTTAGTAAAGGCTCAATATAAACAAATATCTAGGGACTGTGCCATGTACTTTTCAACTACTGTTTGTGTATTTTACATATATCATCATATATCAATATCCGATACGAACCAACCATCGAAATTGGGACAGTCATCATCATTCATCTCAAACTCTGTGGTGAATTTGATATACCCTCCAGGGAACTAACATATCCCCTCCCAAAGGTACCGTTGAAGGTGATTTTTCATGTTCCCAAGGTTGGCTATGTTAGTGTCCCTAGAGGGTAATTCATGATATTTGCTCAGCATTCTGCTTCATCTGGACCATTGGATCATGAAAATTTGACTTTATGAACTCCAACGAAGCCCCACAGAGATGGTGAAGGTTCATTTTTTGGCTGAGGGCCAAAACGCCTTCCCATTTAAATATAGAGTGTGTAAATGAAATCTCAATTATCTTTTGTCTTATAGTTTTTTTCACCTATATATGTAATCCAAATAGTATCACATCCAAATATCTGAAACCAATGTGATATTGATTCAATATCTAAGTGAAAGAACTCAAGATGTGGTGAAATGAACCAAATTGTGGTAGCTCTGTTTATCTTCAGGATAAGTTGTTGACCCAAACCGAAGCAGCAAGTTCTTTGAGGGAATTTCCAAAACGCATTGTGGAAAATGGTGCTACCCTTGGGATGGTACCCTAACTGTTTAACCCCCCCAAGGAGCCCTTTAAAAAGGGGATATAGCCAATAAATACCCACGCAATATAAGGTGTATATGAGGGGTTGATTCTTAAGGGGCCCCTATGTTTAGGGTGTTTCCCACTATGTTTACATTGGGTCCTACATTTTGCCTATGAAAACCAGTTGGATTCCAGGAAGGTTCACTACAGCTTTGCTTGAGCTCAAACTCGTGATGATTAATATATTTCCCCACTGTTAGTTAGTTCACCACAGTTGATGCCCGGCAGGTCCCAACATTTTTTGTATACACAATCCAAAACAAAAAAAAGTACCAAGGGTCCAGGTGAATCTGAATCTATGCCGAAACGGGCAGGGTTACACGGTTGGCACCCCCTGAAAACCCAAGATGCTTCCACCTGGAAAAAAAAAACAGTTTGGAAAGGAAACAAAAATCTGAACCAAACCTTCATCTTTTTGGGGTTCAAAATGTAACAAACCGCTTGGAAGGCTAGCCACTCCAACTCCCATGGATGTCTTGGGTTTGTCATGTTCCCCCCGAAAACCAAAATCGCCACCGAACTTGGGTCCTCCGAGGCAATCTCCAACAACAAATTGCCCGACAGCGCATGACGCACACGCAGCATCCGAGAAAGTTTTCTTCAAGTCATTGAGCTCAAAATATTTATGGATTATCCAAGGAGGTCAATTTACTCTCTGGTAGTAGGCCATCCCAAAAGGAAAGTAGTCTTGTGATCCATGATCACTATATACAACTGTGGGAATATAGAGGGGATCATAAACCACTGCTACTAAGCTTTATACATCATGTACTTCCAAGTGACTCCAAGTATCACCAAAAAACAAATTCAACTCTTCACATGTGGTTGCGCACAGCTGTTCATCAAATCAAGTTGATCCTGACTCATATGAGAAAATATACACCCCAGAAATCTAACATTAGAAATTCCCGTTTTTAAAGGGAGTTACCTTTTCCAAACCATCATTTTGCGTCTTCATGTTAGTTTTCTGGAGTGTAATCGCATGTACAGTAATCGCTTTTGGGTATCTGCGAAACATCCTCAATCTTGCTTGATTTATGTTTGCAGTCTTCACCGCTTCAGCTGTTTCAAATACTGAAAAGGTTGATGATCTTGATGCCGCGCTCTAGGTTGGTGGTTTACAACCCGTTTACCCAAACTTCGTGAACGGTTCAGGCATGGAAAAACCCAACTGGAAAGTCGTTTCAAAAAAAAACAAAAAACAAACTCGCCGTTTCAATTTCCAACAACACTCTTTCAAGCAGTTTTTGATTACCTTCAAGGTCCATACAAAATGATCCCAACAAAAATAATGTTTGTTGAAAATGGTGATCTGGTTGGTGGTTTCAACCCATTTGAAAAAGATGCTCGTCAAATTGGATCATCTCCCCAGGTAAGGTTCAAAATAAAAAATGTTTGAAACCACTGCGGAGTGATCTATGTTGGTGCTTGTTCACCACCAAGTGTTGGATTCTCAGGGGCCCTCAACTTGGGGATGATTCTTTTTTGAAAGTGGTCGAGTCTGAAAATGAACCAAAACATATGGGGGTTTCCTAAAATGGTGGTACCCCAAAATGGATGGTTTACAATGGAAAACCCTATTCAAATGGATGATTTGGGGGTACCACCATTTAAGAAACACCCATATCAAAACAAATGTCTCTGAAAACCAATAAATGTACGCGCCGATAGACCTAGATGTTGCATATTCGATGCTTGGACAAGGATAAGCATATTCTCCCAAATTTGCCGTGAAAAATGGGCGCTTTACAAAATTGTCACAATCCGTAAAAAAATCACCCAACAAAAAACAAATCCAAATAGATATCCCAAAAAAAAAGCACAAGCCCTCAACAGCTGCACCTTGTACTGAGATGCTTTGCACTGGTGCATGCGTTTGCTCCGAGAGGTCCCAAACCTGAGGCAAATACCAGGTTGGGAGATCCACTACTAGTGGTGGATGTATATTAACAAATATAGAAATAAAAGTTTGTAAATGGGCTGGATAAACATCTATACATTATCAACAGTATGATGGTAAAACAAAGGATTGAACCCCAAGAACCAGACCATCATAATCATACTAAATATATATATATACGCACATTCAATTTTGTTTTCCCAAAATCGTAGCCTCCCCCCTAAAAATTGGGTCGCCAGGCTCCTCAGATAAACAAAGTAACATTCAACACACATCAAAAGTTTTTGCTGGCCACCTGGACAACTAGCCATATGATGGGAAAAAGATTCAGGTACTCCCAATCAGCAGAGATGATTTAAAGAAAATAAAAAGTCCGCTGGGCGGTAGCTAATCAGTTGATGTTTGGAAGTCTCCCATTTTTTGGGAACGGAAGGGTTCAGATCTCAAAGTTTACTGCTCTTCATCTCCGGTATCACTGACAAGAAAAATGAAAAATCATCCCAGCAACATCACGACAAACGACTCACTTTATATCATCTTTCAAAAGGTCCTCCTGTTTTGGTCAAGCATCCACTCTGAAGATGGATGATAAGACTGAAAAGTCATGGAATATGGTCACATTATACACATGCCCAGCAACCAGTCCCATCACAAAAAATGCCATCATTAGAATTTGGCACTAGAGCGTTGTATCTCTTGATCTCCTTCATGATTTGTATCGTCTTCAAGAAAAGAAACACCTCAATGCCATGCACATGTACTTCCAAAAGCTTCATCTTTATAAATCAAACAACCTAGTTTACTATTCCTACTATATTCTACCATATCTTAACATTTCGAACACTAGAAATCGGTCCTACCACAACCCCTTCTGATTTTCCACTGGGAGCAGACATCCAAGACATCGCCGCATTTCACAAAGAAGATACACGGCCTTTTCACCACGGAGCTTCACCCGTTTTTCCATGGACGTCTCAGACGTCCAACAGCAACAAAACTCTATGAACCACAAAAGCGCTTGTCTAGGTGGTGGTTTCAACCCCTCCGAAAAATATTAGTCAAAATGGGAATCTTCCCCAAATAGGGGTGAAAATAAAACATATTTGAAACCACCCCCCAGTTGAGCTCTTACTTCTAAGAAGTGTAGTCGCACAGGCTGAAGTCTTGTATGCACTGCTGTCTTTTTTGTCCAAAAAATTCTCTCAAACACACAAAAACGAATCACCAACAGCTGGAACCAGAAATTGATGTCCACTTTCACGACAACAAGAGATTGTTGTTAAACACACCCCTGACAACTAATCCTTGGAGCTTTGGGTATATTATGTTTTTCCTGTTCTTTTTTGGGCCCTGAAGGGCAGGTGTTCACCAGCCGTAGCCGTGAACCCAACGTTTTCTGGGGTTGTAACTATCAACTTTGGAAAATCATCACCCATGACTGATCCATGGGACGATATTGTATATTACAATAATACAAAAACTTGTTTGTAGAAAATCTACCATCTCCTACAATATCAAGACCGGGGGGGATTTACCATCAAAAATATCAGGGAAATTCATGTCGTGAGTATACATATAAATACACATTCAAGTCCCATGGGAATATTCCTGTCACGATATAGATAGATGGCTTCAGTTCTCCAATTGTCCGAATCCCCCAATTTTTTCCCCCCGCGGAAACGCCTTCTGGTGGACCAAGCTACTGAAATGCGCGCTTTAGGCGCCTTCCAAAAAAAAAATAAACGAGTCTGGAGGGGCAAAGACATACGAGAGATTTGCAAAGTGGCTCCCGAACCGATATATATATATATATATAGATGGACTTATGTAAGACCCTGTAAATGGCCGAAAATACATGGGTAAATGTAGTAAGGGTTAACTGGTTAACCTTACTAAGAACTGGTAAGAGGCCCACCGGTGGCGGGGTTATTTTGCTTAACCAGTCATATTGGGCGGTGAAATCGATCCTGTCGTTCTGTATGCTTGGATTGTTTGATCGAGCCACTATTGCATAACCTGCCTATAAACCTTAAACCAGCCAAGTACCCATAGAATGGATCTATGGGACTGGTATATTTGCCTGCATGTTGTCATGTTGTTTGTTGATGTTTAAGGCTAAAAGTATATGAATATACAGTACATAGATTCTATTGGAACTGGGTTGAACAATATTGAGCTTTAAATCACTGTTCCAGAATTGCATTGATTGGTGGTGAAATGAGTTTCAAACCATTCTGAACAAATCCTCCCATTAGAGGCGCATTAGTTGTTAGTTGGGAGGGGAAGGATATGCATATTGGGAAATCAAACCATACCAGGACTCTCAATGTATGGTCCAGTTTATTTACCTACAATATACCCTCTTGACTACCCAAAGGTAGGTAAATAGATTAAAAGAACCATAGTAGTTGAGTGTCTTTTGGATATCGAAATAACAGGAATCTGACCAATGATGAGCCCAGGTGTCAGCTCGGGAAATCTATTCAAAGAATCGCTCCCAAAGAGGGACTCTCCCAAATTCCATGTGAAATTTCTGTGTTTTGTGTTTGTTTTTGTTCTGAGAAAAATCGCCCCAAAAGGGAGATAGATATAACCCCAAAAAGGTGCTCCCAACATGGCGTATCGTAGTATACCTTTTGAAACCTGGCAACAAAATCAACCCCCCAAAACCAAAAAATCCAACTGGTGATTTTTTCCACCACGTCACCCCAGTAAAAACAATGCTTTTTTTTACAGTAAGCCAAGGTCTTTGATATCTCCATCTCCAGCTCTCCCCCAACACCCACCTGATTCACAGCACAGGCCCAGTGTGTTACAGGCACACACAGGGAGCAATCAAAGAGGGCGAGATCGCCTAAGGATTTTTTTGGGGGGAGTTATATACCCCACTGTCTAACAACCTACCTTCAACTGGGCGATTGAAAAGTTTGGTGGGGGTGTAGCGGTGAACTATGACTATATCCTTCACTATGCATGGTTATGATATAGTGTCCAGGGCCCCGCCCCCCGTACGGTATCCCCCGCTTATGCCAACAATCACTCCTATGATCTATATCTTGCTCTACTTGTATACCTTAGAAACAACACTGCTGATGGAAGAAATCCTGCATCACTTGGTAGGTAATTTATCCCATTATCTAAAGGATTTTTTACATCCCAGGTGGTTAGCCGGATCATCATATAACAAGTTCTTCAAAGTGTTTGGACCCATAAAAAATGACCTTTTCAGGGCTGAGTTTATGTGACCAAACCATTTTGGGAATGACATTAGATATAGCATTAGATTTAGATATAGACTATAGATGTTTTGTTTATTTTGCCTAGTACATCAACCAACATGTAACATGAACCAATTTGCCCCCTTTGAGAACGTGCGAAAAAATAAAATATACAGTAAAACCTTTGCACAGCAAAAACTCAAAAAAAAACATCTCCCTACTGTGATGTTCAGTCCAATCCAGAAATCTTCACCCAATTAAGATGTATCACACCTCCAGATGCAGGATTTCTTCCAGTAGGAACTCTAATCAATCAAAGTTTACACTTTATATAAAACGTTGAAATTCATAGAATCAAAATTCAAATCGCAACAAATCCTTCCTAAGCAAGATACTTGTAAATATTTCAGATCTTGGAAATCACTTTGCTTCAACATTTCCAATTTATGATGTACGTATAACTGTACAACCAAGGTAACTTGGTTTCAGAAATAAACTCATGAACACTAATTTGACCACCCTTTTTGTCTTGACCTCCCAAATCTTCCTATCTCCCAACTTCATCAAAACCTTCAACTTCCCGTCTGTAAAATGTGGTTTCATGAGTCTTTTCCTCCCCAAGGATGCCATTGTGGGTTTTTCCAGCCCGTTTTGGTGGCCACGGAAGGCCACATTTGTTGGTACAAAAAGGGGCTTACAAGCCTAGCAAAGAGGTCCTATTTTCAATGGAAATCCCTCAAAATTACCAACCCAACATTTGAATCAAGTTTGATCACCTCCAAAAAAGTTTAGGTCCCATTTAATGACCCCTGTCTTTATCTCGGTCAAATAAGAGATGTTCCTTCATACTTTATGGAAGTGTAAAATCACGTCCCCAACCCCCTCAACGGAACGAAGATTTTTTCCCTTGACTGGAGGACCGACCTTCGGCGTACGCCACCACGAGCAGGTTCGGGAAAAAGGGATTGAACGAAGCACCTGAAAAGTGGAGTCGTTCCACTGGAAGCTTATGACCATTCAGGAAACCTTATGTACTGGTTTTGAATGTTTTTGATATCAACCTCGTCGGGGAGTGGTCACACCCCCACTGATTTGGATTTGCAAATCTGTGATGGTTGGGAAAAAATAGGAACAACCGGGCAATTCTGCGATTGTGACCTTTTTTGGGACGCTGAACAAATGACCCGAACTCAAAGGTTACTTAAGTGACCTCGGAAACGTTTGGGGGATAATATAAGGTCACGGCTTGAATCAACTGGAATCAAACCATTGACCTTGAACATTGACCCAAAACTACCACCTTACAGAAATCCAAGATGATTGGACAAAAAGGCTCCTCTTCCTCAGATATAAATGATAACAGAAGCATCTTGACATCAAAATGCATTTCAATCCTTGAAGTGTTTTTTTAAACGTGGTCTGGTCTTGTGAAGGTAGAGGTTACAGTGATCTGGATCAAACATGGTGATAGTTGATAGGCATTAAGCAGGTGTCTGAAAAAAGGGGAAAACCCGGTTGAATGGCAGGCACCAAGATAAACATATCCCATACCGTCCATGTATGGTGTACTTACCTGCATTTGGTTTATTCTTATGGCACATGTCACATGTAGGTAAATATACCATACATGGATGCAATGGGAACGTACTGTATGATTGGCATCGTAGATCAGGTATAGCTCAATGTGTCTTTAACCCAACAAATGATTGCATGATTGCAACACCAAAAAAAATGATAAAAAAAATGTCACCCCGCCAAAAAAAACATGTTGCCCTCCACCCAAATCTATCTCCCATATTCATCCATCTTCCTTAGCTAAATCTATCTCCCATAATCATCCATATTCACTAGCTAAAAAAATCATCAAAAAAACTCTTCTCATTTTTTGTTCCTTATTTCCACCCAACCCGAAAACTGCAGGTTTCTTCCATGACGTCTCGCTCCGTCGTCATGGGAGTCCCAGCTGGTTGGCTGCGAACATTGCGAAAAAGGCTCAGCATCCTGCGTGGGATAAAGGCTGGGGCAAAACTGACAGGTCGAAAAATGCTGGAAATAATGTTTTTTTTTTGCACTTTTACTGAGTCATATGAATCAAAACAAACACCAAATTTCAAGGGGACTGGCTGGCTGTTTGGGTGTGTTCGTGACGATGATTCCCAAAGATGTTGCCAAGGAGTTGAGACAAGCTGGGATGAGTTGGTGGATGCATCTTGAAGTCAAGGAGAATCTTCACATCCTTATCCTTAGCTGCACATAGGTCCCTCGGGTTATAGGGTGAACCAACCCAAATCCTATCGGAAAATGGTTGGGTGGGCCCCTTTTTCACCCTGGACCGACATGTGTAGCTGAGATCATTTCCAACACATAGACCCCACAACAAAAAATTGAAAATGACTCATTCTAGAAGAAAAAAAAAAGGATACCAGGTGATTCAAAGTGACCTTTTCATCCCCTAGTTGGAGGTCACATAACCCATTAAAAGGGTCACTTAACCATCCCAAAAAGGTAACTTTGAATCACCAGGTATGCGGAGTGAGACATCTGAAAAAGACACACCAAACCAATCATCCATCTATTCCATTACTTTTCACAATATTCTCCGGTTTTGTGTATGTGTGTTTTTTTGAGGTTCCTTTTCCCAAGAGGCTTTCTGAAAACAAATCTTAGCTCGGATCACGGAACCAAATGATAGGAACAACTTAGATACCTTAAAACTGTAACCAAACCATACTCCCTATAGACATCCAGTCATACCTCCTGAACTTCGGTGTTTTAAAACGGTGTTTTCGCCAAAGGGATCGGTGAGGAATCAGTTCTTCAAATGGGATGCGATGGATCTACGGGTTTTTGATGGAATCCCCCAGCAAGGAGCTTGGAGATGCTCCGAGCTCGGAGCATGGCGTTTTTTTCTGCACAAAAAACGGTATGAAACGGACAGCTTCTTTTAAATTTTGGTTGTAAGGAATATATGTCATAGATGCTAGCTAGTGTCTCGAGGGCTGCTAGTGTCTCTTCCGCCTGCAGCTCTGTGGCTTGGCTCGAGCCCCCCCTCAAAAAAAAATATATTAACAAAAGGAAACATCGAATCCAGGTGATGACCCAGCCGTGACGAAATTTTCATCCCCAAACGTTGGGTTGGTCACGATTCACCATTTTCAAAGGGGCACTTAATATAACCATCCCAAAAAGGTCACGTTCTCGCAGAATTGCCAAGTATGTTTCGTCGGTACAATCAAAGGACCTCTCAACACTGCGAGTTTGTCAACTCAAATCAAGCATTGCTGTAAAATTTGGGGAGGAAGGTCCCTCATTTTGGGTGCAGGAAAAACCCATCCAAACCTCACCACCACCGAGCAAAGCCTCTTGCAAATCCAACTTCTTTGGGCCCGAGATGTGGCCTTGACCTAATTTTTTGGGTTCGGTGCTTCACAGCTGAGAAAAAATAAAAGACTCATAAGCTCAAGGTTTTGAGGAGCAAACAAATTTTTGGAGTCCTACTAAAGTGTCCCATTCAAGTCATGAACTCTCAGTAGTACATGAACTTATCGCGATAATCTATAAGCTACTTGGGGGATCGGTAACTTCTTAGCGGCTAGCGAATATAGTTTTTTGAGTTCACCCCCCCACCCAGTAAAGCATGACATGACATGTTTTTGGTTAGTACCAAATCCCCACCCAAGCCTTCGCTTTCCACTGGAATCCTGGGTGGGGGGGTAGTTTCCAAGTTGTAGTCTAGACAAAACTTGGGTTTAACCTTTAGTGAGTTACAACCCACTAAATGTAGAGGGGCTAAGGTTATAAGTGACTACCAAAGATTTGCCAAGTGAGTCACGAAAACAAAAACCTTATATTCCTACTTTCCATTATACTACTTGGTTAAAGGGATCCTTATTGGTTTACTATTACTATAATCCCCACATAACTGGGTAGTATGTCATCCCCTATATAACCCAAGCACCCAGGGGCCCTTTTTTCATTGCTCCAGTAACATCTTCCAACCCAACTGACTCCTTTCTTACTTGGACACTGGACACCGCTACGCCGCTACGGCCCCTTGAACCTTCCCCATCACCAAAGCAAGGCACGTTGAGCTTGATGGATGCCCATTTGAGACAAAGCAATAAACTGAGCCTGTGCACAACCGGAAAAAAAACAAATCAATTTACCTGGCAATTCTGCGATTGTGAGCTTTTTGAGATGTTGACAAAGTGACCCTTTCAAATTGTTAAGTGACCTCCATGTAGGGGATAAAAAGATCACTTTGGATCACCTAGTAGATGATCTCCAATGAAAAAATTCGCGCCAAAAAAACATGGTGAGACAACAGCCTGAAACATTGAAGATGGCATACGAAAAGGGATGGTATTCAAAGATGGCTACTTTGCGTATTAATTCGTGTGAAACTTTTGGGGCTGTAAGTGGTTTGTAACCCCTATCTACTCTGTAATAAATGGGTTGCATCTGACTAGTTTGATCAATTACCTCCAATGGAGTATCTCATTCAGAGTCAAAGATTACCATTCATCTTCCAAAGTCTACACCAATGCTGTGTATGACTGTCCTCTAATCGGGAGGTTCCTATAGCAGTCACAGAGTAATTTTGCTGCCGCTACCTATCTGGATGGTTGCAAACTTTCAAAAAAAATCAACAAAGACTTCTTTGAAGTCAAATGAAGTTTATCTTCGCCAAGGAAAAATTAAACAGTTGCAACCACAAGCTGAAACATCAAGCTTCCTATTTAAAAAATAGGTGTCACTTCGGCACCCAGCGATTCCGCGCAAGACAATCACCAACAAAACTTTTGTGTTCACCCGTTTTTTTGTGTGGCTCTCCGTGAATCTGTTCAACAAAAGCAGAACTTTTTGGCTTCCCGCACCTGCTGTTGCGGATGAATACACAAATAGCTGGCATTCACGAAATCGCCCAAGACATGAGATCTTGAATGACCTTGGGGGGGGGGTCATCTGCGCACGCACTTAGAGGGTCATCTGCGCACGCACCATTGCCAGGGGTCATCTGTACACGCACTAGGCCTGATGACACAATAACCTTTAGGTTTTGGGGGCTGGAGGGGCTTGGGTTTGGGGGTGGGACTTGGGGACAAGGGGACTTGGGGTTTAGGGGTGGGAGTTGGGGACTACCCTTTAGGTTTTTATCAAAATAAAGTGATGGCTTTCTGAAAAATCCTCACTTAATCACCAGGGAGTGGAAAGCTCCACATTCCAAATATCACGAATGAAAAAAAAAATGCAATTCAGCCATTCCTCGATCTTTTTCTTAGATTTGCTGAAGGTGACCGGTGGTTGGAACAAAATACGAATCTTCCCCAAATGTTGGTTTAATGGTGATGGTAAAAAACATCAACTCAACAAAAGGATATTTTGAATTGTACAAATTCCCGCAATTTTCCACCTGTTCCAAAAGAAACAACACATATATTGGGATGTTTCCCTCACAGGTAACAGTCGGAATTGAAGGTTGCGGTTGGGATAAGTGAAGGTTTAGGTTGCGATCTCCTACTAAAACTGTAGTCCTAGCAGCCACTGTCACCATATACTCCTTCCCAAATTCCCCCTAGATCTTCAACTGTTCTTCAGGACCTTTACACACGTTCAAAAATATACTGTAATGTTTAAAACTATGGATCCACGAACAGAGAACCAGCAAAATCCACTTCAATCCGTTTGTGTCATCTAAAATTGAGCACCCCTCACTTTCTGCCAAGCTTATACTTCCTTGCAGGGCCAATTTCACTCCTGACGCTGACTAGGATGACTGACTGGGATGTGCCAATACAGGGAATTTGCTCGAGGTCACTTTATGGAAATGATCATAAATGACTTTTAGTTTCTAATCCCACCCAGATAGCACCAGCTATTTTTGGGATAACATTGGAACCACTAATTTCGGGGACCAGCTTGATTTTGCCGAAAAAAAAAAGGGAACGATCGGAACTGGTGTTCTGATTGAAGATGACATCCGCGACTCAAAAATAGGGTGCCGATGAGGGACAGAGTTAGTCTTGTTTTTGTTTAGTATTCCCTCCTGAAAGCCATGTTGGTTGGGAAACGATTTTCCTTTTGGGAAGGAGTGGTTTCAAAGGGGCTATGTTAGTTTCAGGGAAGGCAATATTCCAAGCATCAATTTTCAGGGTCAAATCAGTTTGAGCTTTGCCTCCTATAATTTTCGGATCACACAGTCCCTACTCTACTCAACCAGGGACTCGAGTGAAGTCAAATGGGTGAGAATTTCAAAACGTTGCTGGCATGTTTTCCTACCTAGTTGTCTAGCTGCTCTCAACCTCATAGCTGGTTGGACTACAAGACATGAGCAGTGATCAAAACCCATACGGTATACGTGACATTTCATGATATCCTGTAAACAATGGGGATCCTGTACATATTGGCTTTTGAAATACTGTAATCTGTATATATTATATATATAACTGGGTAGCATGTCATCCCCAAGAATACAGCAAATGAACCAGGGTTTTGATCACTGCTCACAAAGAAACTAAGTGCATGGATTTCTTTTTTCGGCGCAAAAATGCTGTTGTTTGAAACAATCCCTCTCCGACCCACAAGCTTGCGATGTTCACCCTTGCTTCCCCCATTCATTCCCATGGCATCCAATGGCATCTCATACCAGTACGGACCCATCGTGGGACCCATCCTGCTCCAGCGAGTTCCAAAACACGCCAAAAACTCACGACACCACTGAGGTCCATGGCCTGAGGGTCCCCCAAAAGGCACCAGAACGAAAATGAAATTCGCTGCAAAAATGATGGTTTTTTAAAAACCGTCGAAGGTAGTACGGTGTCTATATATAGTTATATAAGTGGAAAAATTGGAACTACCCACCCACCCAGGATTCAATCGTGGCAAATAAAAGCTTAGGTTGAGATTCCCGAGCCTCCAAAATTGTCAATCACAATCCTCCTTGGAATTCCGTAAAAAATCCTGGGTGTCTTAATGGGTCATAACTGGAAGAATCGACTTCAAAAACCCCGAAGAACTAATGCATTTCCCCGGATTCGTTTGGGGAGCTCCCATCACCGAAAAGGATTCTGTTCACACAATTGTCGATTGAGAAACATCAGTCCTTTTTTCTAGAAACCAACAACCCATATGGATAATGTTATTTAATATCAAGATATGTTATGTATGAGATAGAAATTTATAAAGATATATGTATGTTAATTTATGAGATATGAATCTGTCAAAAGAAAATGGTGAAGCAGCTTTTGAAGTCAAGCTGAGGTCAGCGTCTGACCATCCTATGTCCATGAAAAATTATCTCGGAAGAGGTTGGCCTGTTTTTACCCCTGGAGGGTACGGGTAAAACTTTTTTTGTTAGTTGTATGAGCCTTGAAGCCGCCATGCGTTAGTTGTATTTTCAGAAGCCCTGGTAATGAAGAATTTCCCAGATTTGAGGTCATGGCAATCTACCAAGAAGGAATATCTATATCCAATTTGCAAAGAAAACCAGAAGGGCCTCGAATTGTTTTCCTTGTTCCCCAGGAATTCTTGATCAGAAGTTGTCGCACCGAGATCTCCACACACTTCTCTAGTTGGTGGTTTCAACCCATTTGAAAAATATTAGTCAAATTGGATCATCTCCCCAACCAGGTAGGGGTAAAAATAAAAAATGTTTGAAACCACCACCCTGCACTTCTTTTTCTTGACATTTTTTCCTTGCGAGAAAAGAGGTGTTTTCCTCACATGTCCTTTCCGATGCTTTCTCGCAAGCGCCGATGGCTGCGTTAAAGGTTGATTCCTGGCGCAACGCGGCAACGCGCTGAAAATTCATGGAAATACACTCCCTGAAACATACAGGACTTCGCCACCTGAAAATAGACCAATTGGAAACGGAACAGGGGGCTATGTTGTGTTCCAGGGAAGGGTATCTCTCAAAAATCCCATTCCGCAGGTATAGTCTGTATAGATTGGTACAGTAAAATCCCCCTATATATAACCCAACATAACCAGGGTGAACGCATCACTGTTGATATCTGTTTTTTTCCCTGAAAAACTCCTGCGTTTTCAGCTGCAATCTCATGGCCATGTCCAGCATCTCCACGGCAATATTCCAGGGTGCCGATGAAGACGTGACAGACGTGACAAGCGGCATCATGGTGGAGCCAATCGCAGAGCCCACGGTGATGATGCTTACACGCAAGCCTAGGATACACCCCCGAAAATGAACAGATGTTCCCTAAGAAAAGGGACCATGTCAAAAGGAAACGTCATCTTTCAACCACTATTTTTCAGGGGATATGTTAGTTTTCAACCAAGGAAAAAAACAACTGCTTGACCCAAAAATGCTGTGAATTCTGGGCACTTTTGGGAACATAGCAGCCATGTTATCTCCCAAGTGTGTGACTTTTTTGTGATGTTTGTCTTCAAGAAATCTACCAAAAAGGCTTTTACTATGATAACTGTTTTACTATAATAAATGATTTACTTTGTCTTGTGATCTTTCTAAGATCATCAAGTAACCTGTTCAACGAGCCGCTTGGTTCACCTTGAAGAAGTGTACAGGGAATTGCCAGGTATCTATGTGAATTGAATGAGGTGACGTTGACAAGACTCGGGAAATAAACTCCATGAAAACAAACTCCAAATGTAGAGTTTAGACTCACACATCATGGAGATTCTAGACTCGATATTAATCCTTGGTGGTTTCAATGATTGTGTGCATTTTTACCCCTAGCTAGGGAAGGGTATTCTCATTTTGACTAGTACCCTCCTGGGATACCCATCACATATCCCCTCCCATCGCCGGTAGTTTTTGAGTCGATGATTTTCCGAACTTCCCATTCGGTGGGATATGTTTTCTCGTTCCCGAAAGGAGGGTATTCCTCTTATGGGTGGAAACCACCAACTTTTTGGCATCTCATCCCTGTGAATCCTGGGGCCCCAAGGGCTATCAGATGGTGGTGGGGGTGTTGGTGTTGTTTGAATTTTCAAGGGGACACCCCAACGAACTTGGATTTGACAAAAATGCTCAGCTATTTGTGAATGCCTCACAGAGAAAAAACATATCATCATTACAGTCTCAGATTTGCTTGTTTGGTGGGTTGGAAAAAGTGTTTAAACAAATCTCCCAAATGGTGGTGAGAAATTTGTGTTTTACTATGGAATCCCAATCCGTAAGAAATCACTCCCAAGCCAACGTGTTAACGGTTGTTCGTGCGAATGTTGGTGATTGAACCTATGGCTTGGAACCTTTTCCGGAATGAACGCCGGATCAAAAGAATGCCTATAGAATATCAAAAGAACAAGGCAAAAAATCAATCACATACTTGAGGATCACCCCACGACTTGCAAGTGGTTAGTATCACCCGCATTTGTTTCAGCGATTTAGACCATTTGGACGGAGAATACCCGATCCTCAGGGGACTTACGATCACCATGGTTATTAACCACTTACAAGTCCTGGGATGATCCCCTCCAAATAGTCGGCAACCAAATACCAATTTTGCGCATTCGCTGTTGTGCGGGTTTTCTATTTAGTCAAATTTACTGTAGACCCTCTGAGAATAGAGTTTGATTTTTCACTTGTTAGGGTCAAAGGGATTACCCACTTTTCAAGTACCCGAAATGAAGGAAACGTGGCAGTGCTACTGTTCATGAAAGAAATCCTGCACCAGTTGTGGTTGGTATCTCTCATCCCATGACATGCACAACATTTTATCCCAGGTGGTTTGATTTTAAGATCCCTTCCAAGAGAAGTTCCTATAGTTAAGAAACCACATTTAGGATCAGATGAGCCTGTTCTAACATTTAAGACATGGTACGATTGACCGTTGACAACAATAATTACATCAAAGGTAAACCCGGCTGACCAGTAGTACCTTTTCACTAATAGCACCTCGTGCCAATAGCATACCAAAGACCACAAGAGCCTGCAAGGCAGGGACGAATTTTGGAGTAAAAAATTGCTCGCCAAAACCTGGGCAATGGGCACCGGTCATTTTTTGAGGATGTTTCGCCAACTTTTCGCTGGAAGCTTAAAAATCAAAAATCACCTCTTTGAAAAGGAAAAAAACGAAGCAAACTTTCATGTTTTGGGGTTCAAAATCTTAGTTATCAGCATTGTATCTTTTGATGGACAAGCTGACAAAATAGCGAAAACCAGTTGTGATACTGTTGATAGAAGAAGTTCTTGCACCACCTGTGATACCCATGATACCCATGATACCTCTCTCCATGGCATCTCCTTCATCAATGAGTTTACCGCAATCGTGTCCTCAGCGACGATTGACGGCGAGGGATGCCGGACCCACGAAAAGCCACGAGGAACCAGAACGATGGCCGGACCCACGAAAACCAACATGGCGATTGCTGAAAAATCCTCATCTTTAATAGGAGATACATCTTCAAATGGTTGGTATTCCACTGTCATGTTAGTTTTCCGAGGTATACAACAAAGGTTGGGATTAAAGGTGGAGGAAAAAAACATAGATGATTTGACACAATTTCAAACATCTGACAGGGCTGATTTGGTCGAACGATTGTTGTTTGGAACTGTAAATCATCTCTTTCCCTTCCACGGAAGTCAAGCCAACCATTAAAAAGATAGTCCCTTAATTGGAATTGTTGATGATTACAAATCGCTACTGGTCGATCTTCCAAAAGACTATTTATTTAACGGCCGACTTGGACCCCCAGGGGAATGATTGTCAGAAATAGTTGTGGTTATGGTGATATGCATCAAACTTCACCCAACTTATAGCACACAATACTTGCGAATCTTTCCTCCAGTTGGTTGAAAAGTATTTGAACTAGTTGGTGGTGTTTCACCATCCCATTTGAAAAAAATTACTCAAGTCAAATTGAATCATTTTCCCAGGTATCCGGGTGAAAATTAAAAATATTTGAAAACACCACCTAGAAAGTGTTGACCACATCTTATTAAGATCATTTAAGAACGGTAACACTTTGAGAAACCTTTTCGAGGTCCTCCACTCAAAAATTCAATTATATACAATATACAGCCCCGAAAACTAACAAATCCCCTAAAAAGGGGACTATTTTAGTAGAGAATACATCTTCCAACCATTGATTTTCAGGGGATGTTCGTTAGTTTTCAGGGGAGGATTTTCCATTACCTTTTTCATTTTTTCTAAGGATGTGTTGTTCGAAACCACGGGGGTAGCTCCGCCTATCGCTCCCTGTTACTAACGTACCTAGATTTGCTTGTTTTCGGTGGTTGGAAAAAAATATTCCCCAAGAATGGTGGTGAATTCCATGGTGATGAAGGCTGCCGTGATGAATTCCATGGTAGAATCCGAATCCGTGAACAAAACACCAACAAAAAAACATTTTTTCATTCCAACATGTAATTACAAGGAAAACACGTGGTTTTCCCCAGAGCCCCGATTATACGGTCGGCAGCTTCAACAAATCCAAGATTATGGTTCGGGATTTTAGATCCCCACCACCAGCTCCGTCAGCTCCGTTCATCCCTCCCTCCCTTCCATGAGGACCAACCAGTGGTTTTTTTGGACAGATTCCTGGAAAGCCCAAGGCCAACCACTTTGAAAAAATTGTTGGATGGACAAATGGTGAAACAACCCTTTCTAAGGTAAACATTTAAGGAATCATTGTCCAATATTGATATCCCAACCATTTATTATGTTATAAAATGGTTGTTTCAGGTTCTTCCCGGCATGCTTTTTTAAAAAGTTCCACCGCTTTCCATGGGATCCAGGCCTTATGGTTTCCTGGAACCCCAAGGCCAACCATTTATAAATGGATGGAAATGGTGAAACAACCATTTTCTACATAAAGATGTGGAATCATCCAATTGAAACAACCATTTATAAATGATTGGCCTTGGGGTTCCAGGTTGTATATATTTGGATGATTTTCCACCACAGGCTATGGCTCTTTGGGGGTTCCCACCGTTCACTTCATCCAAGCATCCACCATGTCGATCTTCTCAAAGACCGCTATAGCTCGCCTGAGGTTTGAAACCGGGGATTTCAGGCGAGCAAATCAGCCACGAAAAAAGATATGGGTCCATGACATGAACCATCAAAATACTGGTCGGTTAATATATAGGAATCCTTATATCATGGTTTATGAAATCATTCCTTTTACAACTGGGTATAACTGGATACTATAGTATATCATCCATTATCATCCCCTAAAATATTGGAAATAACACGAAATATCCAAGATTTGTTCATTGCCCAAATGTCTGTTGGCCATGCCCCATTGGCCTTCAAGAAATTGAGTTTCAGCAACTCATTGTAAAAGAAAAAACATCACCATAATATGGACAAAGCTTGAGACAAAGCTTGAAAGAATTCACTCTGAATTAAGCTTCTTACTTGAAGTTGCCCCCAGTCAACCATGATTTCTACAGAGATCAAACGACATGGTTGTAGATTGGCCCCAAAATATCACCAAAAAAATATCATGAACAAGGCGGGCCCCTACCAGTTGTAGGGTGAAATAACTCCACTTATAGGGGCGAATTCACCCCAGGGAAACCCATTTATTTCGGCCGTTCATAGGAGGTATAGCTTCGACCTTCTGACATTTCTCATTGGAAGATGAATCCCAAACCTTTTCAACCATTTCTGGGCATATTACTATAGTTCCCAAACCTGAATTTAAGGGCATTTTGCTGCGTTTTTTGGTTGGTTAAGGAAATGAACAGTAGATAAGACAATCTAGTTGGTGCTTGAAACAACCCATCTGAAAAACATCAGCCAAATTGGATCATTTCTCCAAGTAGGGAGGTGAAAATGAAAAATAGTTAAAACCACCAGCTAGTTTTCAACCATTTCCGGTCCGAGACTTCTGATGAAAACAGGAAAACAAATAAAACAACAACTACCAGCCGGGACCCAGACCAATTCACTCCAGATCTGGATGAATCAATAAACGGGATATGGTTTTTCGTCTAATAGATCATTTCCCACTCCCCCCCGCACCCGAGAAGAGGGAGGACTTTGTTTTTTTTGTAATTTTTGTAGCCATTTGATTCAAAACTTGAAATCCTGCCAACGACTTGAGGGTAATCATTTATTCGGTTCTTTTTGGGGTTAGACATGCAAAGTAACTATATATTCACCTCCTCGAACGGAAAGTAATCACACCATCCCTAGGAACAAAACTGCTTGAATGACCCAACTAATGGTAGTTGGAAGACTACCAAACATCTGTCAGGGCAGAGAAGACCTATTTTTTCTTTGCTCTTGGGTTTAATCAAGGGTAGTAAGTTCGCAGTTCGCAGTAAAAGTTCCCTTATTTTAGGGTAAGCCGAGCAAATCACCCTTGGAATAACAACCCTTCTCCATTTGATTACACGAACGGGTAAAGCCATAGATGTTGACCATCATTTTATCCCATGGAACGCTGGGTGTGTTTCTTCTGTATTTTTGATCCCTAAAAATCCCGAAAAGTCATCGCCCCGAACTTTGGGGGGAACAGCAATCAATAAACATTTCGATGTTTTTTGGGGGAAGGAGGTATGGTTGCCATGGCTTCTTGACGAAATACAAACATGATGTATTTGTTTGCTGGGATGGAACAAGGATGGAATAGAAGTAAGAAAATATGATTTCCCTATGGGATCGGGGTAAAAACAAAAGCTAGTTGGTGGTTTCAACCCATTTGAAAAATATTAGTCAAATGGGGAATCTTCCGCAAATAGGGGTGAAAATAAAAAATATTTGAGTTGCCACCACCTAGAAAAACATTTGAAATCACCACCTGACCTAGATTGATATACCGCACCTCCAAAGATCTTGAGCTGATATACCTTCACCTTGGCTGAAAATTCACGAAAAAGTTCACTCAAAAAGTGGCGGGGTCACTTCGACCCTAGTCTTCCAGTCATACCAAACGTGAGGATCGGTGTGAAAGGACCCACTTTCACACCTCCTTTTTGAAGGTCTTCTTTTGGGATCCAAACACCTAATTCCTCACAAGGTATGACTGGAGGATTTTGGAAGACTAGGGTTCAACACTTCAACACATTTTTTCAAGCCAAGGAGACCCGAAACCACAGTCATGAGGCGAAAAAAAACTAACTTACCACCCACCCACCCCCTTTTCTTTGAATTGCTTATTCAGGTGTCATTATATTATCAACCCAAACTTCATGTACAAAAAAAAACGTGAAGTATACATTTCTACTTCTGTTCATTCCCCCCAAATGAGTGGCCTTTAAAACATCCCGGTTATTCCTGGTTTGTGCTGGAAAACGACCAAAACACCAAAACAATGACTGGTTAAGCTTTGGAAGGGAACGAGAGCCCAACGGATTTGCGGGAACCATCCTGAGGTTGGCATGCCTCCCAATCAATGCTAGAACTTGAGGATGTGTAATATCAAAATAGTGGTGTTGTTGTTGTTGTTGTTGTTGTTGTTGCTGTTGCTGTTGCTGTTGCTGTTGTTGTTGTTGCATGTTGTATGTTGTTGTATGTTGGCGGATGGAATTTTTATTGTTCACGAAAGATTGCTATTTTCGTGGAGTTTTCCATTCAAGAAACAAGTTGAGACACGCGTAGATATCAGATTTACAGGTAAGAAAAGTGAGGAAGATAAGGAAAATGATCTTGAACCAACCAAATGAAATTTGTTTCACCTTGAATGAGCTTGAATTCAAAAGATTATAGGTTCAAGCTTACCAAAAAAAAACGTGAGCAAACTCACATTCACGACATAAAAACGGATGGGTTTTTCGGGGGATCGTTGGGGGTAACGCCCAAGGCACTATAGCTCAACAAATCTGGAGGTTGACTGTCATGAACCTGGAAATCTGATTGATCCACCAATGGACCCCAAGAGATTCGAATGGGCCACCGGGGGGGCCCCCATGGATCCATAGGAAAGCTATATCTATTTACCTACGCAATAAAACGTAAAAATCAAGCATTCATGTAGGTGCCAGTAAATATAATTACCGTTTTTATTAGGGGATCCTATGGGAACTTGAGGGTTCAATGGCAAGGTGACATGCGTTTTTTTGTGTTTTGGAAATATTAATCCTGAAATGACTGACAAATTTCAAAGTCGTGTACTTTCGATTGCGAAATTCACAAGACCTAGGAATGGGAGGATTGGCTCATGCCCACATCTCACCGGCTCATCATTGCTCGAAAAGTCAGAAATGTGCTCATGTGCCGTGTTCAACTCAGCATGGTTACTCCATGGAAATTAATTCCCATGTTCCCCAAAGACCAACAAATCCTCAAAACATAACCCATAGGATCCATGTATGGTATATTTATCTACATTTAGTTGATTCTTATGGTAAATGTAGGCAAATATACCCTACATGGATCCTATGGGTAATTATCCCATTTCCACTTTTTTTGTTTTGATTTGTTCTCTTGCCTGATCTTCTTCAATCTGAAGTTACAAGTACCAAGTTCACAATTTTCGGTGTTCACCTTGTTTCGGAAAAGAGTCCAAGCTTAAATAACAACCATTTGCCTTTGCGACTCAGACTCGTCCTGATATCGTCTTTAAATCCCTAAAGCCCAGGACCCTCACAATGTCCGGGTGCAGTCGCGCCTGCTGCTGTAGCAATCCGGCGGCCAAGAGCCACTGCTTTCGCTCCGCGACGCTTTGGAGCACGGTGTTGCGCAGGGTGAGGTCCGCACGAAGGGCACGGTGGAGCACCAAGCGTAGTGTCTGGACGGCTTGCTGCCAGTGGTCCTCCCATGGGAAAAAAATCGTGAAATGCGACTTGCGGCGCAGAAGGGACCTTTTAAGGACCTTTTAAGGAAAAAAAACATCATTTGACATCATACAAATTGGGTACACTACATATATCAATTCACCAACCCAAATGTTCTGACCATTTTTCGAAGTGAGGTTGTTATAGTTTGCCCAGATATAGTTCAATATGGCCTAATGATGTAATACAAGAATCCCAACAGTCTTTACCCAAGAAGGGCATCCCCAGCACCAGAACTCTCTACTGAGATTTTCAACATTGTTCCTTCATGAGAGTCTAACCCTGGTGGATATACAAATTCCATCGTCCAAATCAAACAGACATAAAATATTCCTCCCAGTTTACTTCAGGCAGGTTTTTTGCTAAAGTCAAAATTTCAAAAATCATTCTGTCTGCAATGTACACTCCTCATGGGTCATATGTTTTTTCTATTTCCAGGATGTTACTCGGCGACTTGATTCCACTCTTATGGAAAAATTGGCCCCCCGTTTTTTTCTACGTCCCGTCGATGAGATGGCCTTCCAACGTACGTAAAAAATCATCTCATGAGGTTCCATAATCAGTTGGTTTTCCGAGGTGATGTGGATACCCTCCAGGGAATTAACATATCCCACCTGGGGAAAAGGAAAATCATCTTCAAAATGCCATTTTTGGGGGATATGTTAGTTCCCAGGAGGGTAATTCATTCTTCTCGCCCCCAACTTATGCACCAAAAAAAAACTGCCTCAGGACTCAAGGATCATTCAAGCATGTCTTGGCATGCTGTGGTTCCCCCTCGCCGCTTCAGCTGGCTCGTGGTAAGCCGCCTTCTGGTGTCCAATATCTGCCGGGGATGTGGCCCCCCTACCAGGATTCCATAGACCACCAGCAATAAGTTCGTTTTTTCTCAACCGACACACTTTTCCACAATTGCATCCTGGAAGATGTTGGGGGGGACATGTCCCAAATATCCATTCATCATCATTCATCTCCATCTTCCATTTTTCCATTCCTTCAGCAAAGTCCTGAACTCCAGGCCCACCTGAACTTCCAGCACCACCTGCCCAAATGATCCCAGGCCGCCCCATGTGCGCGACAAAAAAAAAAACGTGCCGGATACTTTCCATGAAATACTGGTTCTTTAATAGGGATCCTTATAAGGGTTTATGAAATAATCCCCACACAACTGGGTAGTTTTTCATCCCCTTTAAGATAAAACAACCAGTTATATTCCTTTTATGCCCTCTATATCCATTAATTATCATTGATTATATATAATCCCTTACATATAATCAATGGTTGATTTATATACCCTAAACAACCAGGAGCCCTTTTTTCAGGACGCTCATGCACCTACCGTTCGCCAACCGATCGAAAAACCATCTACCATGACCAGTTGCAGCTTCACCCTTCACGCCTTTTTCTGCGTTCTACCCAAGTGTACCAGCGGTCCGGCCCTTTGTGGCTTAATCAACTAATTCTTAGAGGTTCAGGATACTTAGTAACTGGTTATATGTAGGTTTATAACCCTAGTTAGGGGACATATAACCCACTTATAGAGGTTATAACCCTGGTTACTATCCGCTTACTAAGTATCCTGAACCTCTAAGTGGTTAATTGGTGGTTTGGATTCCTGGGACCCCCTTATGAAAGGGATTGATGCTTATTGGTATCCCTAGACTTCCAAACCACCGGGCCCCAAACCACCAATTAACCACCAGCTGGCTTAAAGTACTGTATGCCAAAAAACTGGAATTCAATTTGGAATTGTTTTCTGTATATACTTCAAGTTTACCCTTGTGAAATCATCATTCTCTCAGGAATGTTCTGAGTTGCCCAAACTCCATGTCTTTCCAATGTGGGGTTGCCATTTAGCTTATCTTTTACATCTGCACGTGTACTTTCAGCCCTTCTACTACTACTACTACTACTACTACTACTACTACTACTACTACTACTACTACTACTACTACTCCTGCTGCTGCTACTACTACTGCTACTACTACTACTACTACTACTACTACTACTACTACTACTACAACTACAACTACAACTACAACTACAACTACAACTTTATACAACTACAACTACAACCACAACCATCCAGAAACACCTGTGGAAGTGGAAACACTTGGAAAGAACCGTCACTTCAGTGAAGTTTCAGTCCTCACTTCTATGGCCACCCTACACCCTAACGACTTTCCTTGTCAAAGAGCAATTTTCAGCTTCCATTCCATTCCATGTAACCTTTCAAAAAAAAGAACTTCAGCACGTCAGCCCCCCGTTATTGTCCCATAAAGCTCAAGCACCTGCCAAAGTATAGGATACTACATCAGCTTGCAGTGCTTGCGACATGAGAAGCTCCAAGAAATTGCTTGCTCTTCGCCATGGTGCCCAGCGCATGCCAACATGGAAGCTGAGCACGTCGCAACGTAAGGTACGACGAGAAAGCTCCTGGGGAGTGCGCTTCACTTTCATGGCAAACGTCAACCTGCCTCCCCTAACATACCTCCCCCCCACCCCCAGAAATAGCCCGCCTTAAATAAGCGTTTATGGACCATTAAGTTTCCCCTTCATAAGGCCTTATTAAGGCGCCTTATTTCTGAAAGGGATACGTTTGGGGGGGGGTATAGGTTGACGTTTGCTGCCATTCGACTTACTTGGTGCCGAGGTAGGTACTTGCTTTGTATAAAGAGATGTAAATAATTTGTGTATACACCCCGTAAAACAAACATGGAACCTGGAAATGATGGTTTCCAAGTTTCCAATAGGAATCTCCTTTTCCAGGGGTGTATTCTCAGGTTCCATGTTAATCTTGCCAGGTGTAATGCTTGTCAAGTTCAAAATGTGTTCCTTCATTTGAAAAAAATATCTTGCATAGATAGATGCAAGATGTCTACAAATAGATGGAGATTCCCTGCGGCTTTAGGGGATTGATATGCGAAAAAAAAATGATTTTTTTGCCCACGAATATCATGGAAAAATATCATCCAATGTCGAAATGCAGATCCAAGAAACTCAATGGTGTATGTACATATGGATGTTTCCTTAAATAGTGGTACCCCCAAATCATCCATTTTCATAGGGTTTTCCATTATAAACCATCCATTTTGGGGTACCCCTATTTTTGGAAACACCCACATATTTATCACAAGTTGGGAAATTTAGCCTCGAATTGAGGATATTTGATGAGTATGCCGCCTTCATACCAATCTGGAAAATTGGGCGTTTTTCCTCCCTGAAACTAAGATTTTCACACCTGAAAACACGGTATCTCAAAAGGAAAGGGTCGTCTTCCAAGCATCAATTTTCAGGTGCACACTGTTAGTTTCAGTGGAATTAAAAACTATAGAGATGCCCCAACTTGCTTTGAGGGCACTTTGAGATATTCCCAACAAAACTCAATCCCCCTCTTCGGGCTGTAAACTGTGGACTTGCTCCATTTTGGGGCAATACAGAACACCCCGGAAGTTTAACATAGCTCGCCCCTGAAAAAATGGTGCTTGGAAGATTTGGAAGACTATTTCCCTATTGGGTTTGGGTCACTTTTCAGGGGAAAAACCTGTTAAACTTCGGCAGGGGCCCAACAAGTCACCCTGCGGATAAATTCACCCAATTGGTGTTGAGAGTTGCCACAACCGAGTCCTCGTTACGACATCATAGGGTTTTTTTCACAATGACCAACAGCTTTCCACAACGGGCACTGAAAAAGCTGGATGCAAGATGGATTCACAGTTGCTTTTTTTGTTTTTTGCTCTCTTCAACATTCCAACATCCAGGTGTGTGAAAATCAAGAAACTTGCAAGACCCTTGTTTTATTGCCCACCTTCAACACCATGCTGCTGCTACGCCATCGTAGTGTTCCGGTGGTGTACAGCACCGAATCCATGCGAAGGCTTTTGACATGTAAATTTGCCAAAAAGCCCTGGAGTTTTTAAAGATGCAGGGCATCATCATCTACTTGGAGGGTCATCCCACTTAGTAAGCAGTTAGTAACCCCCATTTATAAGCCATGGAAAGGCCATTTGGAGGGGGAACAACGCTGGGATGATGATATCATCATATCATCCACTTACTAACTGGGATGATCCTCCAAGTACGTGCTGCCCAAAGAAACCGAAGGACTCATCCATCAGCTGTGGAATTCCATTGAGGATGAAAATTCACAGATTAAGTGAAACAATGACCTGAGATATCAAAAGATTAATCTAAGTGTAATTCAAAACAGCTCATCTAGAGTCCGTGACTGTATATGACACTAAGCTATGTAATATATGTTTCTAAAAAACACATCTATACTAGAATCGAATCAGACATATACGTATTTCTGTACATCAGGGTACTACTCAAGCTTTATTTGCACGGATACCGCATCACTGGTCATTATTTATGTATCGCTAAGGACCGGTTCTGGGGATGTTGGTTAAGGATACCTAAAGCTTTCTAAAGTTTAAGATCTCCAAATATCTCCACTCTCGAGTTCTTTAATACAACCTGGAAGATTAACATGGAACCTACTAATCAACCATTTAGAAAGGAAAATGATCTTCCAAACCTCCATGATTATGTTCCATGTTAATCTTCCAGGGTGTAGATAACTAGAGGGATTCGATAAGCGCAAAAAAAAAACAAAAAAGTCAGTGAATGCTCACCCCCACGATCCGACGATCCGTAGCCGTAACTTGTAATGGCGGGTAACCTGGGTTTTTTACACGGGTGATGATCTGGAAGAACATGACTTTATGAATATGTGCCGTGTATAGTACCATAGATTTCACAAAAAACTACTGTATGCTATAGCTTAGCATAATTTAGGATATGTGTGTACCATTTTGTTTTAGAATATCCCCATCCCCCCACTTGCCCAACACCACTTGCGCCTGAGCTCTTTTCCATGAAACTGCACCCAAAGTTGTGATGAAGGTCGCACTGTGCTTCTCATCTATCTGCAAATGTTGCTCCTGAAGATAGCAGTAACTATGCCCCCTGAAAACTAACATAGCTGGCTGAAAAATCACCATTTTCTTAGAGGAGATACATCTTCATCTATGGTTGTTTTTGTTCCGTTGTTATGTTAGTTTTTCCGGTGTGCAATTGTTGGAAGGAAGCAACGACCATACTTCATCTACGAGACCGAAGATCCCTTTTTCTGCTGCTCACTACTTATGGGCCTAAGTAACCCTAGTAGCCAAGTGATGAGGTCGGAAACCGCAACAACACAAGGATACTGAATCATGTGACCCGGCTTTCCGATGATCTTCCAACCCCCAAATCCCATTCCCCCCTTCAATTGAAGGTAAGTCATGGGGAAAAGACCACCTATCAAAGGCAAGAAAAAACACAATCTGGCCACACGACTTGGGAATTCCGTTGAGCCATCTGTTGAAAGAAGATTTAGTTCAAAAAATTGGATGTTTGTCAACCTTGCTGTGAGATTTTCAAGGATGGTTTTTGAATATTTTTTTAATGGATGAGAATAGCAGGTGGGTGACCACTCAACACAGATATTCATGCATTTTTTTGTGTAGGTTTACTAGAGGATATAATTATACAGCCAGTACTGCTCCAGCAAGATCCAGTACATATGACTAAGCCACGTCTAGATGTTTTGTGAAAATATTGATTTGAGATTGCTTTGGGGGCTGAAGGGTTCACAGTGGATGAAAAGCTTACTAATTATTAGATTTACCCACTGTTCCAGTGTTTTGTTCCAACCCCTTTGATTCTTTAGGGACGGATTTGTTAATTTTGGCCCCATATGATGTCAGAACACCTTTCTAGACATCAGATCCTGACTCAGAACGTTGCTGGCGAAAAGAATCTACGGAACAAAAAAATAAATAAAAACAAAACTTCCACAACATCAATCATTCCATTCATCCTCCATCTTCTGCAAGATCATGCTGGCACGTTGCCACCGTGGGATGTTTCCTTTCAAGAATTCCAAGATCATCACTGCATCGCTCTTTGTACCAAAGTGTTCTAAAGCAATGGACCACGCAGATCCTGCCAAGAGAATACTGCATCTTGGTCGACCGAGATTTTCAGGGACATCGAATCTCGTCTCACGAAACCATGAAAGGCACCATGAAATAAATATGGTGAAAAATAAAATGGTGAAACTTCGAATATGTTTCAATATGTCATTAGTCCAAGTTTTTTAAAGATTAGCCACTGGCTGAGTGAGTAGTTGCTATGTCAAAATCGAAGAATAACACAATCCCTACTTCCAAGGTCTTCAAGTTCCGTTTAGTAAAGGGAGACGACATAAACTCTAAACTGCATGGGAATTTCAAAACAGGGTAGCAATAATAATTATTATGTTGATGCAAGAAATCCGGCTCACCATTTGATTTTGGAGAATATCCCACCATTTTTGTTGGGGTTTCGTTGTACTTGGTTCACCAAGTTTCCTTGTTGCATCAACTACGTAGGGTTTACCCACTGGACCCGCTGACCACATGGGGTGACAACTGGCCCTTGGTGTTTGTTGAAGTCTCCTCTCCATCAACATCTCAGATCCAACAGAAAAAGATGTGAGACTGGAATGACAAAAAGAAAACGAAAACTTACCCTCCCGAAGTTTACATAG
>DF242778.1:12482-49819 GCA_000507305.1 Breviolum minutum Mf 1.05b.01 | reverse complement strand
CTTTGTCATATTGCTTAAATCCTTTTGTTCTTTGCTTCTCATTGTTGGTTGCCATGCCATTGATAAGAATAATACTTGTTTGAAAATCCTTTTTCATACATAGAATTCTCACAATATTGAGATCGTGCTTTGAAATAAAAGATGAAATCCCACGAGTGAAAAGTTTAATCAATAAATAATTCCATTAATCAATAATTTCATAATTGCGTTCGAAGAAATAGTGATATTTATGTTTTACTACCAACATGACAACAAAAAAACCTGAAGAACTTCCACCGGAAGAAATGAGGGAACAAATGTCTCTGTATCAACGACTCTTTTGTCAAAGACAAAAAAACTCACCAGAGTATCAAGAAGCACTACGACAATCCCAAACGAAGCATTTTNTCTCTGTATCAACGACTCTTTTGTCAAAGACAAAAAAACTACACCAGAGTATCAAGAAGCACTACGACAATCCCAAACGAAGCATTTTTAGAAAAGAAACAGCAACAGGAACAGAGAAGAGCAGAAGAGGGCACAAGTGAAGAACAACCAAAAGATATGAGAAAATACAAAAAGGATTTAAATGACGCGTTTATGGTATTTTGCCAATTTGTATTTTTTTTGGCGTGTTGTTCTCTGAAAAATCGAATAATTCTTAAGGAATTAACACTATTAAAAATCCGTGTCAAACCAGATGTTGGAAGGAGACACGAGCAACAACAAAAGAAAACCAGACTAGACCAAGCTCAAATTTTCATAATAAGAAACACACACACACACACGGCAATTTAACACGTATTGGACGCACTTGCCAAACACTGGGAAAAGAACGACACAACATAGAATTGATATTATGAGAAAGCATCAGCATTACAAACTTATCAAGCAATGAATGAATTTGGAAGACATGCCTTTTACATTGAACTTCTTGAAGACTACCCGCGCCAGAAAAGAGAAGAACTACCAAAAAAAAGAGGGCGAGAAAAGTAAAGAGCGTCAGAGTAATCAATGGTAGAAACCAAAGAATACAACGAAGACAACAAGGAACAAATTGAAACATATCAAAGGTTATACCGCCAAAGTATTAGACATCAAATAGCATACAATAACAAAGCATATTACAAATTGAACAGATACACAATACTAGGCTGAAATAAACAAAACTATAGAGAAAACAAAGACAGGAGGAGGCAATATTATGAGAAAAACAAGGAAAAATGACTGAAAGAGTGAGGCAAAGAAAAGAGCAAAGATATAATAGCAGAGAGGAAAGGCAATACAGGGAGAGAAATAACGAGTTAATAGCAGAGAGAAAAAGGCAATACTACCAAAAGAACAAGACAAACTAGCAGAGAGAAGGCGACAACTACGCAATGAGAAGAAACAAAAAGCAACTGAATGAACAGTTTATGCCAAGTTATGCGGATAAGTTGGCATTTTTTTTTTGATTGCCTAGACATGGTCATGCGCAAAAACTAGTAGCAATTGATGATGCGACCCTGTAGTGGAAGCAACACTGTGGTAATCAGAAAACATCATATCGGCATTTAGGGGGTGGCAATTAAGCATGTTTGGTCAAAACACAAGGGAAATAACCAATTGCCGTAGGGTGGCAATTAAGGGGTGGCAATTAGACAACTCTGAAAAGGCAATTAGGGGGTGGCAATTAGTCAAACCGGAAAAGGCAATTAGGGGTGGCAACTAGACAAATCGGAAAAGGCAATTAGGGGGTGGCAATTAGACAGACTGGAAAAGGCAATAAAAAAGATTTATGTAGAAAATCATCTTGTAGCAATGACTAGTAAATATTCAAGACACTCTACAGAGGAAAGATGAAAAAGATACTGACATGTATTCACAGAATATTTAAATTAGTATTTAGTCCAAAACTATTTAAAGACATATGGCCTATAAATATTAACAGGGAAAATTGATATTGATATTAGAGAGCGAATTGAAGAAGAAATGACTAAATGTAATTCATTAAGACTTTACAAAAACAGAGTAAGGAAAATTGATCATAAATTTCCTGATGAAGTTGTTGAAAATATCTTAAGTTTTACTTCTTGTGGATGTAAAAAATGTGTTAAAACAAGAAAGGTGATAGAAAATGAACATATGATTGTTAAGTTTATTCGTGATAAATGGGATGGATTTAACATTGAAGAAAAAATGTTCAGCGAAGAATATGACGAATATCTTCAAGATGGGTTGAGAATGTGGTTATATTACTTTGTAAAGTTAAACGGTTTTCCAAACATCAAAACCATTCCAAAGTATGTAGAATTCAATAAACGAGGGAATTATCATCTTATTAAGTTTTTTTACTCTAATCTCTATTTATCAAATGGTAGAACGGCAACGGCAAGAATGAATAGGGAGGTGAAAGAACCATTTGAAAATGCTCGTCTTTTTATGCTAAATACTCGTGGTTGTCAATTTTATCCTCAAATCTTTAATGAAGAATTTCAAAGAATGGTAATGCATTTTGCTTTTCGTTGAAGACTTTGATACATTTATTTTAACTAATTAATGTATCAATGTTTTTTAATGGCATTTAGTCTAGAAGTATTTAGAGAAAAAACAAGTATATACAGTAAGGATAATATGGAAAGAAGGTAATGCTCAAACTGTAAGACTACTAGAGAATTAGAACAACTTAGAGGCGATAATCTAACTCGTCTAACGGGCGCTAAATGGCATAAGACTTGGGCAGACAGAAACCCAGAACGAGTAAAAGAAAACCAGCAAAGATATGCTAGAGAACATAGGGAAGAAATACTAGCAAGAAAAAAAGTGTATAACAAAGAATACAACCAAAGAGAAATAGAATGCGAAGTGTGTAAATGCAAAATGAAAAAAGCACATTGGTCAAAACAAATCAAAACAAAAACACACCTAGCAAATCTGGAATAACAGAAGAAGAAAATACTAACTAAATACCTTGATACATTTTTTAAAATTAATGTATCAATGTTATTTCCTAACCTAAATTCTATGAGTGGCCTTAGGGGGGTGTTTAAATTGTCTTAAAGAGAAGTTAGTAGTATATATTAAGGATATGAATGTTTATTGCGAGGTGTGTGGGTATAATGTTAGGAAAAGTCATTGGAGAAAACATTTGAAAACTACAAGGCATGGAATTGCTTGTGGTGATATTGTGGTGGAAGAAGTCGAGAAAAAACAGTGTTGTAAATGTGGAGGGCATAAGGTGTTGGAAATGTTTAGGGGAGATAATGCTACTTGTAATGTATGCCTTGCTCATAGGAAAAAATGGGCAGATAATAACCCAGAAAAAGTTAGGGAGTTGTCGCGGAAATATGGGGAAGAACATAAGGAGGAAAAGAAGGTGTATAATCAGGAATACAATCAGAGGGAAGTAGAGTGTGAAGTGTGTAGATGTAAAGTTAGGAAATGTAATTGGTTAAGACATGTGGAGACTAGGAAGCATAGAGATGGGGTTGAAAATGGAGGCGGTGGGGGAGATATGGATGTTGATGCTGGGGGGGCAGGGGGGAGAAGTTGAACTGTGCCCTAAGGCTACTCACTACTATATCTATAGATATGTACTATATGTAAATTCAAGTTTTGAAACTTTTTTGGGAGGGCATCTCTGATCAAAATAATTGATTCCTGGTGACAAAAATAGTCACCTGTTCTTCCAGTTATCTTCGGAAGGTAGAAGCTAACATCTTAATTTTCAGCAAGCCAAACAAAAATACTGAGTCAATGGTTCTTATAGTCTCTGGATTCTGGCCCAAGACTTCTCATAAAGTTGCCCTTACAATCCCAACGTCATGGCGTCAAACTGGTACTGTATTGACTTGAACCATGGCCAAAATCCAGTGCCACATGAGTAAAATATTCAGCCACTCCGGGCGGCAAATCTAATCTTATGGATGAACAAGAGTGGGTGAGACTTGTTGAATTTGACCCTAAGAACCTATGATGCACCATGTCTTGAAAGACAAACAGTCGTTTTGAAGAACCTCCTTGAGACACCCAATCCTACTTGGTGATTGTGTAACCCGAAGTTCTCATATCATTTTTCCATACCCACCATGCCTCTTTATGACTCTTAGGCCAAACCACTGTGCTAGAAGAGCTTGAACCTTCCTGATCGCAAGTCAAGAAGATAGGAAAAGTGGGATTCAAAAAACACCGGCTGTTTAGGTTATATAGAGGATTACCCCCCGAAATTTAACGTAGATACCAAAAAAATGGATTTTAAGATGTATCTCCTTACACATACGGCCATTTGGGGTATCCATGTTAGTTACTTAGTTTTCGGGGATGTATACTACCCGGTTATGTGGGGATTATTTCAAGCACCATTATGAATATTCAACCATCATTTGAGCAACGGATTCAAAACCCACCAGTGACATTTCATGAAATCCTGATTGGTTCATGTTCCGGGATCCTTATTTCATGGCGGCTTAATATAATCCATATATAACCAGGCTGTAAAATCTCCCCTATACACAGCAAATCAGCAGGGTTTTGATCACTACTCAATGGTGCAACAAAAATATTTCAACAACGATATCTTCCTGGTAAGAATTTCTGGCTTGATTTGTTTCATTTCATGGGATGCAATGACATGCAATGTGCATAATCACCCTTCCAACAAAAAACACATGGCCATGAATAGTTTAGAAATATGCAATATGTACTACCCTCCCGGGAACGGTCAGATATCCCACCTTTTCAAAAGCAACCATCATCTTACAGAGTGACTTTTGGGAAGGGATATGTATGCAGCATATGTTAGTTCCCACGAGTGTATGTGCCCAGATGATGCCACAAAATCAGTTGCCAAGAATTTGTCATACTTTTTGGGAGTACTCTCCACTTGAACTGTTTGAGTTTTAGTGCCCGCTCTGTCCATTGAATAGCTTCAAGGTTTCAAAGAAGGATGGTCAGGGGCCCTGGAATAAGCAACTCAAAAACCCATCCAGCAAGAGCATAAAGAGGGGTTGAATCCTACACCCTCCAGTGAACTAACCTAACATGGCTATCGCCGGAAAATCACCTATTTTTTAATGGGAGATATCTTCAGATAGTGGAAAATCACCTAATTTTCAATAGGATGTAAATATGTATATATATATAATATCTTCATTCGTGGTTGGAATTTTCCTTTGTCATGTTAGTTTTCGGTGGAGTATATTATACATTTCTCAACCAACATCACCTTGCGAATTTCCACGGAGAAACAACAAAACACAGTTCAGAAAATAGCCATGCCATCAATGTGGAGAGGAACATGGTCATCATTCATCATCTTCTAAGTAGCCACTGTTTTTCCTTGAACTCTGTTGGTTTTGCGGGAGGATCAAACGTGATGAAGATTTGAATTCTGGTCTTTAGAGTCGGTTTTAAAAACTCTACTTGGAGGATCATCCTAGGTATCGTAAGTGGTTAGTAACCCCCTATTTACAATCCATTTGGGCCAGTTGGAAAGGGAACAACCCTACATGGGGGACTTACTAACCATAGTAACTAAGCACTTACCAATTGGGATGATCCTCCAAGTAGCTGGTGAACTTGATTGTTGCCAAAAAAAACACCTTCTCGAAATGATGTTTCAACATGCACCCAAGGTGTCATCCATATGTTGGAGCCCCATGAATACAAGAAAGGTTTCATCCCGTCGTTTTTTTTGAGTACCCTTTGATTTTGAGGATTCTGGGGTTCCAAATAGCTCCTCACTTAATTTATATACTGGGAAAATACATCATACCTGGCTATAAATTGCGCCACCAATATCACAGGGTAGTTTGAGTACCCTTTCATTTGTTAAAAATTGACCGCCACATAGCTCCAGTTTCCTTCAACACAAGTGACTGATGGCCAAATGTAGAGCACACCTTGCCTCAAGATAGATGCTGGGTGGTTCTACTGAAGGTTGCAATGCTAAGGATCCATCTATGCATAAAGGGTTTACGATTGTTTCCAGACATTCACCACACAAAAAGTCATCAAATTGGCCTGTGTTGATCAATCCTATCCATTCCAACTCCAAAAAATCTGGCCAGTTCAACGTTTTTGAATCTTTTTGATTTTTATGCAATTTGTTCACCTGATCACCGAAAGCATTGCAACTCCCACCATGGTTGTTTGCCTTTCACAGCAACGGTAATTGGGCAATTTGAAATGCTGCACCAAACTGACCTTCGCCCAACTTGGAAGAAAAACTCTGATGAAAAATCTTGTGGCAGTAGGTTCCAATGATAAGTCACCCAAATCAAATCTATCAGTGCTAAATAGTACCATTCAAAACATCTTCCTGAAACCAAACAAACAAAGCAAGCTTATCTTCTAGGTCGTGGTTTCAACGCGATTGAAAAATATGATCATCAAATTGGATCATTGGGTGAAAATTCCAAACATACTTGGAACCACTATTTACTTGGAGGATCATCCCAGTTAGTAAGTGGTTAATAATTTCATCCCCCGAGGATTGGGATCCTCCAAGCACTGGCGTTTTCACCAGGAAGAAGTAGGTGATCTGATCCCAAAAAGATGGGGAATCCTCTTATACCTGATTATTGACATTGACATTTCCAAAATGATTTGTTCAAATAATATAGCTAATTTCAAAAATATTTGGAACCACCACCTAGTCTTTTGTTCGATTTCGGGCTTCGCTTTTCGCAGCCAAGGTTACGCACATGGCCATGTCATACCAGTACGATGATTTTGATCCACCTCGGTGATCAAAACCAAAAAAACGGAGGACCATCATGGCTGAATCAAATCAATTCACATTTTTTTGGAATGCAACAAGTTTGGTCTTGAGGTAAGTGAATGGGGTTGTGAGCTATCTTCACCAACTTGAATCTTGAAGCTAATCTCCAACTTGAAGTTGCCTCCTTGTCAAGTAAATTACTTCTATACATTTAGCTGAATAAACAACAAGTCAGCAACTTCAAACTAATCTGAAATCAATGGTCATTGTTTGCTGGATTTCCCCGACCTACGACGCCATTTTTTTGCGTTGCAAATTTATATACCTGGAGTCATGATCATCATAGATTTGGGACGAGCGGAATTATTTTTGGCAGCCAAATGGGAAGCACCATAGCCAGCACAGAAAAAATAACAAGCCTTTCCAAAACAATAGATTGTTCAAAACATGGTTCTGAGTGAACACCCTGATACTTCACCAACTCTCAGTTAGTGTTTTTGACCATCGCTTTTTCGCTTGAAGTCCTGCAGGGTCAAATAGTATCTTCATTCCAAAATGCTCTGCATGGCAATTTGAACAACAACTTATCTTGTTGGTGTTTCAAGTTTCAACCCACTTGAAAAATATTCTTCAAAGTGGATCATTTCCCCAGGTGAGGGCAAAAATGAAAACTATTTGAAACCACCACCTAGAACTTAGGGTGCCCTGTATGTTGCACGTTACAAAGTTGCCAGCAAAATGGGGCCAAACGTACAGAAACATGCATAGTGATGGATGGGGGCCCCCATACTCCTTGGAACATGCTTGAAGGCAATGATGTAAACCTAATACACTCCTGAAAACTAACATCGCGTTCCACAAATGATGATTTGGAAAATGATTCTCCTCTCCAAAGGGGTGATTATCACGTCCCATGTTACATTTCGGGTGTGTGTAACATTTCATGGGAAAAAAACATGAGCTCCTTGCCTCGCTTCTATGGAAGTTTGATCTATCCAGCTGAATGGAAGAGTTCGCTCCTAACCCCCAACCGGGAAAGACCACCTACAATTGTACATATTGTACAACTATCTTGTTGATATCTTGCTGGCAGCTATTGGCAAAATCCCAAAATGGGTTTACATGTGGGGTTACGGCCCAATTTCTATGAATGCTTGTTCCTCCACCCTACAAACAGAAGTCCGATCTTGCCTAAAGACTAGTGACTAGAAGTCCCTTAAACAGGTTTGAAAGTCGGCTGGGGACAGATCTGTTGATGAACAAACCCGGCATTGGTGTGGACGCTCTTAACTGCTGATGGATCTTGTCCATAAACTGCTGAGGAATCCCCTGAAAACCTCACCCTTAAAAGCAATCAAACACTCTCAACCTTGGAATCAAAGCAGGAGATTTGAGTTTTTTGTTGGCAACAATTGGGTCTAAAAACAATCCTGTGATTTGATTGACTAACCCTCCACCCCTCTAAAATTTGGTATACCCTCCCTATTCCCGGAGCAAGTTGGGCCTATTTTCAGAGCTTTTGCTCTTAGTTTCAGGGACAGTAAACCGTCCCCCTTCCCACCCCCGGCACATCTAAGTTCAAAGGCACATGTAGCCACTCAGGGTTCGAATCGGTGCCCTCATCTTGTGCGCTGGACCAGAAGACATTGTCTAAGCCCACCACCAACTCCTTGCACGGGCAGAGAAGAACACCTGGAGGAATTACATGGCCTAAAACTGACCTGGTTGGGGGTTGAACCAACCCATCTGAAAAAATATGCTCGTCGAAATGGGTTCATCTTCCCCAGTTTTCGGGGTGAAAATAAAAGATGTTTGAAACCACCAGCTAGTAACAGTTTGCACCTGGGGGCCCGGCCCCAAAAGGAAACAATCGTGTCCCAACCATCTATTTTCAGGTGCGAAATTGTTCGTTTCAGGGAGGGTAATTGATCTGAAAAAACACATCAAGAAAACCCAAGCGGAACCTAAAACGGAACCTTCCACAAACGTAGCGGTTGGCTACCACTGGACTGAAATAGAAAGGATAACTATTGCTAACCCTTTAGATCCTCAAATCCCCTTCAGCCAGAAGCTGCTTAAATTCATAAAAATACTTCTCATCATCTCGCAACCTCTTAAATGGAAAAAATGACGATTCTCGAAATCATGACTGGTGGTAGAAACTCTTCTTTCATCATTTCCATCTGTTCTCGATGTTCTATTTCCAACGATGTAGGTATTGCCTCTGCCCACTTTCAGGCCGGCGATTTGAAGACCTTGAGTTGCCGAGTTGCTGGATGATTTCAGAAAAATTCTATCACAAGGAAACATACTTAACGTGTACAGACCTAGTTGTTTTCAAAGGTTCTTTTCCTAAGATTGGAGGAAATTCATGGACATCCTACACATCTAGTTCCAAGGAAACCTTTATGGCATATCATATGGTGCGAAACCCTGTACCACGGGTCCCCTTTTTCTGTCGCCTTGCAAAATGATTGAACACAACAAATCTACGAAACCTTATGACGATTGGAGATTCCCCCACAGATTCCTTCGAAATAGCCAGATTCAAACACTACTTCGGTCCTGCTGCGTGGTATCATAGAGATCTGCGAAGACTTGTCGCACCTTCGATCATTGAAGGGGAAACAAAAACATGGAACACCAGGTTATTCTTAGACTTGTCTCACACATTGAACACGAAAGCATCATAGAACAACACATGATTTTTTGCAGATGATTCTTCAACGGATATGAAAGTTGTTCACTGCCATATTTGCTTGCACCAGGTGGTCAAATGATACAGTAAAGTTTCACCAAGACACGGAAGGCCTTTAGGAAAAATGTCCGTTACACATTCATCGTCCATCCCCTATTTCCAGGCCCAAATTTAAATTCCAGGACCAAATCCCCTCCAAAAAACATGAAAAACTTTTCAACTTGCCAGGGAAATTTCCTGGAACTTAAACCCATCCGTTTCTTTTTTGGTTCCCAGGTTTGTTTCCCCGACATCCAAGAAACTTTGGGATGCATTCTGGTCCCCCAGGCAAAACTTCCATGTGGTAGGCCATGTTTTGATGCCATACCCTTCATTCCCAAATATTGATCCTTGAGGATCGGCGGTGTTTTGTTTTTTCGGGTAGATGTAGGTTGCTCCACAACATAGAGAATTTCAGAGTTGTTTGCAAATCTCATATGACCAAAAAACAAAGAAAAAAGTGGAAATCCTCCAAACTGGAAACATGTAGATAGAAATGGTAAAATGCTCGAGTGATGTGTTTTGTTGGAGGGTAGGTATGATGAATGCAATTGGGGTACCCGTATTTCATTGAGGAAGTTGTGCCGTAAACAGTCTGATATAGAATTAACAGCGATTTTCTTTTTCAAGCATCCCATTGCCGAGGCCACGCTTTGAGATCTTGCTTCACCATCTCCACTTGCTTTGATACCTGGCGACTGGCCACCATGGCACCGCTTTCATGGGAAAAGTCTCCCCCAAAACCCCAAATCGGAAAAAATGGCACACTTTTTATAGATATCCTTGTCTTTACGACATCGGTATCCATCCCATATGGGTTAAAGGGGGTTGCGTGTTGGGGGCCAACATGCGACCCAAATAACTATGACCACTCCTTCAGAACAGAATTGACAATCCACGGATGCTGAACATGAATTATGTCGCAAATTTGGAGAGCTCCACATGAAATCCTTAATGCCAACTTCAAAATCTCCCTCTTTTTCTGTCTTTTCCCATTTTGTCTTACCTTCCACAAACTTTGAAGAAAGGTATAGGTGATTTTCTTCAATTCTGTCACCGTCAACTGTGAAATTTCGCCTCAGCATCCACTTTGCTTCCATCCAACAAGCGCAGCAAATCATCATGCCAAAGATCTTCGAATGCAGCACATTCGGCTGCACTTAGGACGTTGGTGACCTCAGCCGTGGAGTTTAGAATGCCAATTTGGAGGCGGTGGTGAGCTTCACTTGTTTATATTTTCAAAATTTGAAGTTGAAGTGCCGGTTATCTTTCTGTCGTATTTTTTTGAGATATGCTTATTATGTATATTACATAAATGTACATGATATATAAGGTTTTGGACATAAATCATAACTTGAGTTTCCAGAGCAAAAATCAAGTTGCAGTTCACTTGCAGGCGTGTATCACTACATTTTAACAAAAAAACATATGTACTTACTGTACATTATATAGATATCTAGAATATTTGTCCCCAAAGTACGCGGATCAGTTGAGCCAACTGCATGGACAATGTCCAGGATTCAGCAACGTTCCACCTCTTGGGGATGTTGTCTGCAACAGACGGCTCTCCACGGTGCTTCCCAGGCTGCGCCGTTTTTTTTTTGGTATGTTGAAAGAAGGGTCATTTTTGGCGAATCTTTGGGAGCAACACAATCCAAATTTTTGAAATCCAATTTGCTTGCTTGCGGGTTATATAATCCTACTATTTCTCCAAAACCCCAACAATTTCTGCAACTTTGAAGATCATTGGGGTGTTTTTGTTCCATGTCTTTCTTTCCGATTCAAATTCACAATGACTATAATAAGGATCGACCATGACCATCAAGTAGTTCTACTATACTAGTCGGCTTTTCCAAACTTTTTCACCAATAACCAACTGCCTCAATTAGAAAATCAACCAAACCAACCAACTTCCAACCATCAGCAAAAGTGCCAGGTGGCAATGCATACACCATACTCTTCAAAGACAGCTTTGATCTTCTTGGAATCTTCCACTGAAACCAACAGCGGCGCCAGCTCCTCAGCCAAGCAACAAAACCCACAGGGTCATACCCTTGATGCGCTGATGAGAAAAAGTAGTTCTCAACCGGGATTTCCCGAATAACGATCTACGGCAATAGGTATCTGGACAAATTACTAGAATCCCTAAACTTCAATGATGAGGGCATTTTGGGGGGACACTGGTTACCTCACTTTTCACCACTAGTGGTGCCGAGATAGTTCTGCTTGTACTTAAAAGCAAATCTTGGAACGTTTCTATCACAATCAGTTGCAATTATGAACGCTCACTAATGCTTCAGTATACAGGGTCACAAAGCAATGAAACATAGAATGATAAAACTAAGTCCTTTTGAATACAAAAATGTTCAAAGGAATTTCCACAAAGGCTTCTTCTATCATGTCTCTTGTTATCATGGCGGTGACACCTTCACAATGGAAGCAACAATAGAACTGAGATATGTTTTCTTCTGTTCCATCTGATGAACTGACGAACGAACATGCGAAGAAAAAACGAGCATTTGTTGCCAATCTCACACTCCGATTGAAGCAAACATACATCATAGACGAAATCCTGCACCAGTTCGTGGGTTTTTATACATCCCAGGTGGTTGGCCAGATTTCCTCCATCAACAGTATTACACATTATTGTTTATTGTTATTGCTTGAAAACGACAAGCTCAACCTGACCTTCCTATTCCATCCCAATCACAACGTATCACACCTTGGATCCACCCCCCCACCCAAGATTCCAGTCACCATCAGGACACTTACATTTCTAGTTATGCAAGGGAACCCTATAATCATGACTGATCAACCAACCTTCCTGAATGTACCCCGCTCAGTTTGATAGGGGTTGAACAAATCCGGCCTTAAGGGAAACTAATGGTTAATAAGCCCCGATCATAAGGCCTTATTTCCAGTTGGGGAGGCCTCCCGGTTGACTACCGCCACCGGTGCCTGTGAGGACATCACGGGGAAGAAAGCTTCACCACGGCGTGGGCCGTTTCGGCCATGACCCGGATAGCCTGGCTGAGCTTATCCCATGGAAATGTCTGGAAAATTACCATCCCAAAGTTTAACATGGAACCTCATGGTTCACCTGAAAATGGCACCAAAAGGAAGCCCGGAAATTCCGGCTTTTGGAAAGCCATCCATGTTTAGGTTCGATGGTTAAACTTTGGAGTCGATTGATGGAGCTTTGGAGTCGATGATTTTCTCAATTGACTTCAATTGGGGTGATTTTTAATTTAGCTTCTCAGAAAAAAAACACACTAAAAAAACACAATGAACCTAACTAAGACTTCGAATCACATACAGTATATATCTCACCCACAACAAAAAAACGTCATGTTTTTTCAAACATACCTGGGTTTTTTATTGGGAAAAAGGTGCTCCGGCCTCAAAAACGTAAATCCCGAGGTGTTTCAACCCATGGGAGGAGTGATGAACCGCCATGGGTTGGTTTTTGGATGAACCGCCAAGGATTTTTTGCGAAATGCTTTACTAGTTGGTGGTTGAAGCAACCCACTTGAGGATTCATATTCAATTTTTTTGAAACCACCACCTAGTTTAAAACGTGCCAACTAAAAAGGAATTGAGCGAATGAAATGGTTTTTAAACAATGACGAAAGAGTGAACTTTTCTTCTATATCATCTTCCTGAGAATCATCACTTTCAAATAAAGCATCAAATCATCACCATCACCATGACTATCATCATCATCATCATCATCATCATCATCAACATGACATCCATTACTGGATTTTGCTGGAAGTTGATTGAATTTCGGAGGTATTTAAAGATAGAACTCATGATGTCTATCGAAACCTCCTCTCCATCATCATGTCTTCCACCATCACAATTCCACATCCGCCCTATGGACACCTTTCTCTGTCAGGGGCGTTTTTTCAGCTTGGACGGTTCTTCCCTGCGCTCGGAGACTGGCTGTGCTTGGTTCAAGAAATGGAAGATGCATTTCTTCAAAGTTGTAAAGACTCCGTACAGTAAATAGATAGAAAAAAAAACATACGAACATATTAATATTCATCTTTGCAGTAGATCGTCATTACATTCATTGCATTCATCTGACAAAAAACTATTCGAGAATCAGGCCATATGTAAACTCCATACTACACTATATACACATCGTACTGAGCATCATCTGTAATCATTGTTTTTTAATGATAGGATCAATGTGATTCAAAATCATGAATTTTGTTTCGCCCTTTGAATTGGAAAAAAATCTCCTCAACTGTACAGGCTGTGAAACATTTGGATCATGCGACCATCAGCCCACCTGGGTGGGAACTTCCGGCGCCTCTCCTGCGCGATATCTGACATATCGGTGGATATTTTGAAAGGAACCCCCCTGGAAGATTAACGGCTGGCCCCTACAGCCATCACCCATGAAAAGAAAGGAACATGATCTGAACCAAACCTCCAGAGAATTATGTTCCATGTTAATCTTCAGGGGTGTAGATGTGCAAACTCACATGAAAATTGCAAGCAACACAGTAGTCCTTTCCTAAGGGACGAACTAAACCAAAGGAATTCCAACTGCCAACATGCACAAATTTCCATGTGGCCGTTGGACTATGGTAAAAAATCCCCAAAACCAACTCATCCCACCATTTGGTGTGTGAAATAACTCCAAAATTCTCAGTCTTTGCATCGCATTCTGAACCTATCGGAGCCAAAAAAATCTATACATCCTTGTATAACTTCCAAAGTCCAAAAGAAAAAACATCTATCTCCCCTGGTATTAGTCCTTTCTATGGGGGTTTCCTAAAATGGTGGTACCCAACAACCATGGGTTTTCCTACTAAAAAGCATCATTTTGGGGTGTTTTGGGGGTACCACCATGTAAGGAAACACGCATATCAGGATATGTAAAGGGCCACTTTTTGAACACCCAACTCGTCCCGGGATCCAAATCAGCTCGTCCTGCAAGCTCACCCGTCCACAACCGCTGCATCAGTTGCTCCGCATGGCTGCGCGATGGCAGTTCCAGTGCTTCGGGCAGCGCTGCCGGCATGCTGGCGGCAGGGGCGTCGGGGCACCCCGTTGCGCCATTCCGGGACCGTTTCCAACGTTTGGGCGCCATGGAGGGATGTCAGGTGACGCGGATAGCAGATTTGTTTGATCAAATGGCTGCGGAATCCAAGCTTTGGGAGATACTGCCCTGCAGTTTTTGGAAGGAAAACGAAGTGCCAGTTTGAATGACCTTTTGAAACGCCTAAATAAATGGAAAAAAAACACCAACATTTTATAACAGTTGATTCCACATCCAAATTTCTTAGGGATCTGAGTACATGGTCTCTCTTTGAGACCAATTTTCCAAATACAAACTAGTTGGTGGTTTCAACCCATCTATAAATGAATCAAATTGGATCATCTCCCCAGGTAGGGAACACATGGGAACACCACCTTTTGAGATCCAGGTCACAAGCTTGGCATGGATGCTTCGGGCAAATGCTCCAGCACCTGGTATCGTGGATTTGCCGTGGGGATGTGGAACGCATCTTAGTAGAACAATGGCCAAACGTGGCGTTTGGGCAGCTTGTAAACAACTTGTAAGTGGGGCATATGTGTGTATATAAATATGTATATATATATATATCTGTAAAGATATATATATATATACGTATGTATGATTGTGAATATATACATATATATTACATTGAATTTAGTGAGTTCCTTCAAACATGCCAGAAATGAAGCTCATGATTGCCCAAGGCTGCCTCTCGTAGATTCCGATGCTGGCAACTGTTTTCTGTTCCGTTTAAACATGAATCACTTGGCATGTAGTATGCAAATAAAGAAAAACTAGAAAACATATACTGTGTACTTGCTATATTGTATTATGTTCATCTATTTTCAGCATGTGCCAACCAGAAACTCGGAAACAACATGCATATATATACTTCAGGTCACAGGGATCTTTTCATATGTTCTTCGCATCTATCGACCGTCAAGAAAAAACAACCCTGTCTAGAATTCCAAAGGATCTAAATGGACCCCCAACAAAAAAAAGATGACAACCATCTTCAAAGATCTTCAAAGGGTTTGCGATGAATGTCCAAGTTAAACATCACAAAAACAGGTGGGATTATCATCATCCTAAGTTAAACCCCTTTCAAGGTGACGTTCAAAAATCCGACATGGCAAACACTCCAAAACGATTGTCCTATGTTTCAATCTTTTGTCCTTTATTAAATCTTCAAAACATCCTACATTATGAACATATATCAAAATCTGGATACCAAAAGCCCCTGCCCAGGCCCTCACTTTGATCTTTTCCAACTGGAACAACTTTGTCGAATGTGGGAAATCCCCACCTCACATAAAACGATAGCTTCTACACCACTGAAAGATGTCCAAATCGCTTCCTCACCTATGACAGGGGAAAACGGCGCTAGGGGTGACTGACTCATTCCTTGGGGTTTTCAACACATCATGTGAGGATGTATATCTTGACGGATGATGTAAATGAATCCCTTCCAAACACACTCTAGAAAACCCTATAACAACATACTAAACACCTCTGAACCACTCTACACCTCTCTTGACAAACGGTTTGCGAATTTGGCCAATTCCATGAATCGTTTTGCTTCAATTACTTCATAGAATTCCTATCTGAAGAGACCATATAAGTGACAATAACTAACTCCGCAGCCTTTGTTTGCCTTTCTGGATAGTCAAGTCTATGTTGGGATACATGGGTTACTAGGGTGTCTGTGGAACTTGTTTACTATCTACAGTAATAGTAGCATTGTGGAGTTGTTTATGCCTGCAATTCGATTCACCATCCCTTCAATTGGTTCACCGATGGTCACATTCCACCAACCTTCCAATAGCAAAAGTATAGTCAAAGTCATGACATACTTACCTACGTGGTGGTTTCAACCCATTTGAAAAATAAAAAATCTTTGAAACCACCACCTAGTTGCTACTAGGGAAGAGTGGCTACATTTTTCAAGCTTTTCTGATCCGTTGTGATGAAATATTGTAGGCAGGTGTTCACTTCTCCTTAGGGAAAATTTCATCACAAGATAGGACAATAAGTATTAGCTGGCGTTGTTTCTTCTAGTCTAGTCTGGTTCGTCTAGCTGCTCAATTCATGCCTCCCAACTACAAGTTCTCTAGGATTTGCTATATCGGGAGAACTAGAAACACTAGCAACAAGTTGGTGACTCTCCACTACCAATCACTACACATAAGCCAATGGTGAATTGGTGGCTAGCCGGTTGGTGTCTCAACCCTTGGGCCCAGCCTCGTACCAAATCACCACACAGCACCGTGGCGCCCGTCCCGAGACGTTTTTGCGCCGTCTGTTGGCGGGGCTGCAAGAGGGGTTTGGGAGGGAAAGACAAAACACAGCAGTGAAGGAAGGATATGTGAAGAGGATTTTCTTCACAAACATTTCCTCGTATCCAAGAAACCTACTGTCATACACAGGTTTTGTGAAAGTTTTTGGAAGTCATTGGCGATTATAATGCTGTTTTATCCCAGACTACAGGAGTACATCAAACACACTACTCCAAGAGCAAAGGACCAGCTAGTCCCAAGTGATTTCATGTAGTTCGAAGGGGGAGTTTGAAAGTGAAATGGATGATATTATTGATCTTACGCCCTTGATAGGGCTTGTGACAGCCAATTCTGACAACCCTCCTAATCCCTTTTCGAAGCAAGCAGTATAGATGGTATGGGATAACAGTTTTATCCTCAGGACCATCTCTGATGAAGCTGAGGTGATGTCCGGCCCACATTTTCAGGGACGAAGCTGTTGGTTTTCAGGGTTGCCTAAAACCCATCAACAAAAAAACTCTTACAAATGCATGAACACTCCTTTCTTCACCAGCACCCAACACTTAGATTTGCTTAAGATGCTTGGAAAAGTCAAAAACATTCTCGCAACTGGTGGTTTAATGTTTAATGATGACTTTCCATGGAAGAATCCGTAAAACATCATCAAAAAAGACAAATCCAAGAACATGGGCAACAAAACCAAGGCAAACCAACTCCAAATCATCAACCGGAAACGACTCTCCACCTTCACCCGCGTTTCCGAGAGCTCTAAACCCAAAAGTCCATCGAAGTTTAAGGGAAGCAACGCCTGGGGGTGAAGCTTCGGGCAAGTGAACATCGAAAATCACCTATCCCACCCCCGAAAACTTTGAAAGAATGTTGAATGTTCTCTCCCCCCAAAAAGGGAGCATTTCCAAAGAAAAGGATTGTCTTCCAACCCCATCAAATTGTTCAAGGGAAACATGTTAGTTTTTGGGTGGTGTAGATACCTTTTGGAAATGAATCATCTTCCAACCATTGATGTGAACAAGGGGCAACTTGGTGAGGTTCAATTCATTTTTCCAGATGAATCCTGCAGGTGTTTTTTTTGGGGCAGAGATCTTGCCTACTTGAAGCAAGAAATGTCCCAACAAAGGGGCCAAAAGTAAAAATGGGGGATCTAAAAAATCTCGTGAAGTGGTAGGAAAACATGTGAGTTGAGAGATGTCTCTTAAAAATCAGGTAGCTCCCCAAAAGAAATGACCAATTTCAACAGGACAAAAGTGGATTTTAGGCTCCTGCCCCCAAAAAAAACATGCACCTAACTAGTAGGGACACTCACAAGACATATCTCCGTCTGTGAAACCAAGCATCTCAACAATGGTTCAATGATTCTAGTTACACCATTCAGACGTATCAACAGTGAAACAACCTTTCCATTGAAACAACGCCTGTCCAGGTTGCCATGAAATGGCATAAGTTCCAGATACGCAGAGGTTAGCCGGGCTAGTACTCGATGGCTGTCTTATTTCTTAGATGTTTTTGTTTCGAGATCCCAAGATTCTGAAAAAGGAAACATCCAACAACTCAACAACTTCCAGTCAAAAAAGGACATCTTCTCACAGAAGGTAACGGTGCTTAAAGATTTGGGGCCCTTCAATCTTCTCACACTTTGGGTTCATTCCGTTTCACGGGCAGCCAACGAAGGCTTGCCAACGTCTATTTGAAACAGAATCCCTCAAATGAAAGTCATTTTTTCTGAAAGATTAGCGAGTTGGTGGTTGAACCAACCCATTTGAAACATATTAGTCAAATTGGATCATTTCCCCAGGTAGGGTTCAAAATAACAAATATTTGAAACCACCACCTAGTTAGGGGGAAAGTAAGGTTCAAAACCCATCAGCCAGAAACCCACCTGGCTGACGGAATCAACACTTTCAGTTTGGGTCATTGTGGCTGGATTGACCTCGCAGGTTTACTGGTAACCCGGTAACCCTACTACTACTACTACTACTACTACTACTACTACTACTGAAAACCATCGGTTGATCTTACTTACTGTCCGATATTTCAGAAATCTCTCGAGCACCAGCGTTTGGATGGTGCAAAATCCCTGTAAATAATGAAATATCAACCACGGTTGGGATGGTGCAAAATCCCTGTAAATAAAAGGATAAAGTACCTAATATCAACTGGTGAGTTTGCCGGATTTCTGAACCATCAAGGTCCATAGGTTGCTTGAAATTCATGGCCTCCCCCGGTGCCTCCAACAACTGACCATCGCCACAACCCATGTCCAAAACACTTTTCACTGACCGACCTTGAAGAAAACATGGGTTCCAAGGGTGTAGGAAATACAGCGACTCATTCATTCATGGTTGGAATTTTCCCGGCCAATCATGTTAGTTTTTGGCAGAAATGAAATAGTTCTTTGGTATATTTTTGTCGGGTTTTCCTTTTCAGTCGTCAATCAACAAGTCCTTCTCCCTCAGCTTGATTCAAATGGAACCTTTATGAACACGTTCATCATATTGCTTTCAACAAAGGATATGGTATGGATATGGCGGATATGAAGCCTATGAGCTTCACCTGATAGTAGTTTCAACCAAAATGATCAACATGTACATGAATATAGTCAAAACTGAAAGAAGGGTGTAACAACTGGCAGCTCTTTAACATTGAGTTCCAAGGAGTCCCTCTCTTCCAACCACCATAGTGCTGCCATTTGGGATCATCTTTAAACAAACTAAGCTGATGGGTCGCCCCAAAAGGTTCAGATGATTGGCTAAAGAAAACCGAGGTTTAACGTTGTTTAGGGCCTAAATGGTGTATATATATATATATATGTTTGGGTTGTCCTCCCCGGGCCCCAGGATCAGAGTTCTGCCATCCACTTCGGGACCCTTGGTACCAGTATACAACTACACCCCATCCATACAATTCGAAACAACAAATATCAAGAAATGATACGAATCGTATTCAGCTGTTTCCTTTGCAAACATTATTGGATTATCATGGTAATGTCAACAAGTGCCATCTTCCAAACGTCATAGAGTCGCTAAAAGCCAATCTTAAACTTGGGGATTCAGCTCCTTTTCACTACTTCCCTACACCATCCATGAAAATCCTATACCCTTTAGGGAACTAATAACCATCATATCTCACCTTTGGAAAAGGAAAATCATTTTCAGGGGATATGTTAGTTCCCAGGAGGGTATATTTCAATAAACACCAAGTAGCACAACAGGGCTTCGACGATGAAATGTTGACCTTGACTTGTTCTTGTGTGACAGTGGCAGTTTTGAGTTTTATTGAAGGAATGTGGTGATGATGTTAGCTCAAAGCGTGAAAGGCATATATGCACATATCATGTATCATACAGTCCATCTCACATTACTGCGCTTGCACCAACAAAGCATGGGCAACAAAAGAAAGCCGTCGTAGTTTGGTTGTTTCCAAGGCGGAACTCAGTTGTTTAAAAACAGGAATTCATCAACACAAGGATCTCATCTATACAGTTACTAATACTTTGGATGTAGCCACCAGAATTCCAGCGACCACCAGTACGGCATTGCATCTTTACGATCGGGGTATAATGATAGCTTCATTTTTACCTGGAAGGCAGTTACATTTAATACATACCTGATGTAATGTAATCATAGGGCGCTAGTGGTGCAAAAATGACTTTGGATTTGTGATGCCACTCAAAAAATCACATCAGCTTGGTATGAAAGGTGCATCCACCAAAACACTACTCATATAGCTTTGTTGATTCTTGGTGGTAAGTCAAATTGGGCAACAAAAACCATGAAGTAAGCACCTTTCCTTCATTCCAATGGCGAGAAAATATATCCTTTCAAATCATCATATCCCAAAAGCTTGAAACAATCTCACTGCCCAATCTCAATTTGACCAGCTGGAAGAATGCCAGGGCCACATGGGTGACTTGTAATATTTCAATCTGAAAGAAACCTCAATTTTTTGAAGCTTCCTGACTGTCAACTGTCCACATTTTGGGATGAACTTCGTGACCGTGACGCCATTCAACTGAGTCTATATTTAGAACCTTTTTTGTGTAACACCCTATGAGGTAAGGGCTCTTCCCCCTCCCCAACAAAATCACATGGGGCCTGGATGTTGACCCAAATTTCTTGGGTCGTCCCCCCAAAAAAAACACACAATGATTTTCCAAAATTCAGGAATTTATTGGGGGTTACCGATTATTCTATGCCAATTTTGGAAACAAACCATCATAAAGTCTCCCATTTTTGTCCCCCTTGGGCCCATCTCTAAGGTAGACTTCCAATTGGGATCCACTTTGGCGGTTCGTTGGTGGATCCAATCTCAGCTGGTCAACCCCGATGAAACCGAGACCGAGCTGCGTTGCTTCCACAAGGGCGGAGTGAATTTGATGATCTTCTTCGGCGGCTCAGGATCCAATGGCACTTGCCTCGTTTTCTGTGGGATTGGTCCATGTATATACTTAGGGAAAAGGGAGGTTAGGTATAGAATGCTATGGAAATTGATATGTCATGACATATCTGCCATCAAAAATCAAAAAAAATTGGGGATATGGATATCACATAAGTGTATGACAACCTAAGTGTTTTTTGTTTAGAGACCCATCTTTCTTGGTCATGCATATATTGTAGTGCCCGATTCGTGCATGTGTACAGGTCTGAGTAAAACTTTTGACCGGCCACTGTCATGGATCACCTCGGAAATTTGAAAACAAGGTGCACCTCATGGGGTAATCGGTGATTTCCTATCTCCTGGTTGATGCCCATAAAAAGTTACCATCCCAGCCATTGGAACACCCTGAAACTAACATAGGCCCTGAAAATAGGGCGGGCCCCAAAAGGAATTTCATCTTTCAACCATTGACTTTCAGAGAACCGTTTGCTGTTAGTTTCAGGTAGGGTAATCATAATTAAATCATCTGATTCATGGTTGAAAATCTACCCAAAAAAAACAGGGAATCACATATCCTTCGCAATTGTATCATTAGTAGAATACAAGGGTGCCTCATGCCTCAAGTGTCTTGCCAAATGCCTTGCAAAACCAGGGTGCAAGTCCAATAGTTGGAGATCCAGCAAGAAATCACCTCAGTCGCAAACATGATTTCCATTTCCAAAGATCAGATCTTGAACTTAGATCCTTGAGCTTATGTGAAAATCAACATCATTTCACATTAAAGTAGAGATCCCCCCTTCTTTCTGCCAGTAGGTCATGAGCACAATTTTTCCATTAAAATGGGACGGTAGGTAGTATTTTTCCTGTCAAAAAAGGGGTCGGTATGTATACCACCTGGAAAGTAGATGGCTAGCCACTCCCATATATTGGACTATCATGGCCCCTTTCCAATCCACCTTTTGGGAGTTGCGCCATTTACTTCCAGTATGGTGTAGTGTAATCTCCTACTCCTACATGAAGCACCTTTGCTTTGGGCAGCTTGCCTGGAATTCATTGCTAGTTTGCAGTGATTCCAACATTTCCAACTTCCATGGGGTCAATCAGAATCAAAAGAAGCACACGTCAGCATTTCCAAAGAAGCACATGAATCCCATACCATCCATATATGGTATATTTACCTACATTTGGTTGATTTCTATGGTAAATGTAGGTAAACATACCATACATGCATGGTTATGGAAATAGAATCTTTCAACAACTGTGCAGTCCCCGGGTACACATGGAACATTTATTGCCTAAACACTGCCATTTCATTGAAGTTGATGTTGCTTCGGAGCCGGGGGGTATTACCTCGAATACGCCCTTTCAATGCTTCAACATATTCCAAGGCTCGCCAAGAAAGGCCTAGGGGAGCTGAAAACATGACATGTTTCTATTGAATAATATTGAATAAAATGGTAAAGTGATACTTAACCACTAAAATCATAACTGCCTTGTGCTGAAAAGCAACTGCCAGTTATATAGGTGCTTCTTTGCCTATCATGGTTTGTCTATGTCATGTGAAGTAAATCCCCAAAGATGTGTACTGATTTTTAAGCTTAATTAGGGATCATGACATGAGGTGAGCTTCTTAAAGTTATATTGTATATATATATCACATGGATATATATATATATATATACAGTACATAGAGTTAGAAACACCCTCCAAAAATCAAATGTTCAAAATGAATGGCCAATCTATTTTAGAAACTCTGATATCTTGTTGTATGGCTGGATTTTAAACCCGTTGATTTGAAACCACAATAACATCTAAAGCCACATCCAATGGGACTGCCAAGGTGCACGCGATGTCTTCATAGTGGCAAGCTTTACGGAACGACACTCCCTGCATGGTAGAATGGCTGCCACCCATTTTGATTGCGATATTATGATCATGCGCACTTGAGCTTAGATCGTTGGATCACATTTTGAACAACATGGGGCACGTTTGTGTGTCCACCCCCCCGAGGAATTCAATAGCACAAACACAATGCTCGGTGTTGATGAAATACGAATGGAATCGAATGGATATATAACAGTGGCTTTTAAGTTGTTGAGATTCCCTTCGCATGGCTTTTTGTCTCTGAGAGCATGCATATGTACACATGTACATTGCCTTGCAAATGTTAATTATATTATGAAATGCATGTGCAAAGGGGTTTACAATATAATGGCATGTGGCTCATGTTTCTTGAAGAATATGTAATATCACATCCTTATATATTCATCAGCGCTAATGAGCAAGCAACATGTAAACCATGAACAAAAGTTTCAAACTTGTAGGTAATTATGTATTTACAATGAATGCCAACAACCACTATGATGGCATTGCTTCTGACTAATACTAAAATTGTGAATAATATAATTTGACTGTTAGTATGCACAGCTTATTATATTAATTGAATATCATTGAGGTAATTACTTTTCAAATGTGTACAATAAATCACAAGTCATTCAATCTACAACCATATTCACTATGCAAGCTGTATTCACATTACAGCATTGAAATTAAGACCAACACTTGTTCTGTTCATAAGACTAAAATTAGTATCATCAAATACATCGATGTTGTTTTCATCGATATATCATTGCCATTCTACGTACATTCTTTACTAATTTCACATGCTCCAAAATTACAAGCTCATTCTGTGTAATTGTGATTCCAACATAACAAACTCGATGGAAAAAACATCATTGAACTCAATAGCTCAAGGAATCCATTAACATGTCTTTTCCGTTTCACAAAAAAGGATTGGGTAACGTCGATTTGTGATTATGAATATAGTATGAATATGTGTGAATCATTTCGTACCTAAATCTCAAATGACCGAGATTTTGGAAGATCTGACCTAGAAAAATGGAAGGTCAAACCCCCCCAAACAAAAAAAGAGGTCAGCTGGGTTCATCTGGTATATATTCATGTATGCCTATGGCCCCCAGCCTCGCCCCCAACAGTCAAGGTCTGTAGCAGCTCCTGGCAACAAAATGCCGCGTCACTGAAATATCTCCTGCGTTTCACCAGTTGAGGGAAAGGTAGTTTATCCCATTATTCACAGGGTTTTATACATCCCAGATGGTTAGCCGGATTTCTGAACCATCAACAGTATTACATGACATACACCCTGCTGATTCCCATGTGTCACCTGGTCATTTTAGTGTAGACACTTAGCAACCCTTTAGTTGCTTGCTTTTTGAACCCACAAATTGGTGGTTTGCAACTCGATGTTTCTTCAAAGGTCCTGAAACACTGGATGTAGCACACGGCCACTCGCCACAGTTACTCCTTCCTGTCTTTCTAACCTTGGGTCCATGCGGCGTTTGTTTTCACGCGATTGGGAGGAAAACACAAAGAAAACCCCAATGAAACTGTGTGTCTGAGTCTCTTTCCATGCCGGGCAGTTTGGATGGGACCCTAAAATCAGCCCCAAAAAAAATGTTCAAAAGACGTAAAAAAAAATCAAGTCCTCTCATGATATTTTCTTCATTGTTCTTCCTTAAGAAAGCTCTATATCTGGGCCTTGGATCTGACAAACTTTGACAAACCTGTGGTAACGGCCTGCGAGCCCGAAGCCAAAGCAAATGCATTGCCACCAGTGCAACCCTTTCGGAGAAACAAACAAACAGTCTGCTCCTTTTTAGAAAGGATGATCTTCAAACAAATATGTTATGGATATAAAGATATATGTATACAAATGAATACGTCTTAGATTACAATTTTGTGCATTTCTATGCTTTATATCACTTGATACTTGGAACCCCCCAAACAATCATCCCATGTGTCTCGCCAATTTGGCACAGAAACACGAGTTGGATCGCTTCTTTCGTCGCATCTTCCTGGCAGAAGACTTGATGGGTTCATTGTGACAATGGATTTGTTTCGGTAGTTTTTCCCCCAAAATAGCAATAGCAATTAGGGGTTCTTACTTCTCATAAGGGAGGTGCTTGTTGCAGGTGTAATTTTTCTGCCTTTTTGTTTTACCTTACCTTGGCAAGTTACAACATTTATACCCGCCCTGAAAAACCGGAAAAGCGAGCGAAGGCCAGCTGAAATTTGATGCTTGGGTGGGATACGAGTTGTTTCTTTAGGGGCAAGCTGATAATTTTGTGGAGTGTAAAACGTAAAACTCTTGTATGTGTTCAACATTTTCGGGTAAGCTTTGACAGGCCTTTTTATGCATCAAAACAAAAGAACGGCTAGGGGTAATCATGTGCGCCAGGGCTGATGGTCATACAATCTTTAGCCGAAATTCCTTCTTTTGTGGCACCAATTGGCATTGTATAGACAGGTTATGACAAGTTGCTAGAGATATAATATTATATTATGTACCGTTGGCCTACCCCCACCCAGCAACAGTGGGTAATGAAGGTTTAGGTTGGGATCCCCTACTAAAATTTGCCATAATCCTGGTGGTGACTGTTACTGGGTGGGGGGTAGTTCCAATACATACCATTAAAACCATGTAAAGAAGAGTTTTGACCATGTTGCAAATGTCCGCATCGGATCACATGGCAAGCAGGAAGATTAAGTACTGCAACTATAGTTGATGTTTTTTCCCCGACACATTTCGAAAATAGGCGCTTCGATTGGGTGTCTTCCCCAGATATGGAGGTGAACATCAAACACGCCTGGCCCTGCCGTTTAGAGGTAAGACTCACTATGCCCATACGCAGCATACAACAAACATCTTGTCTTGAACTATCAGCGATCAGTGAAACATGTCCAAGCAAATCCCATACCTGAGATACTGTTGATGAAAGAAATCCTGCTAACCAGTTGAGGTTGGTAGTCTATCCCATTGTTCACAGGGTTTTATACATCTCAGGTGGTTAGCAGGATTTCTGAACCATCAACAGTATTTCAGTGTCTAATCACCTTTGGATGTTTGGCCCTTCAACTCTTGCATTGGTTGGGTCATCTTACTCTGGCTATCTAGTCATTTCGCATGCCGTGATACCATGGCTCGATTCTTGTTGCAAACTTTCAAGCGAATAGGGATCCAAGTAAGCAATATGAGAATCCTCCAATCTCTTTTCAAATTTGAATACCAGAAATTGAACCTACAAAGCTATTGTAGTTGTTCCCACCTTGATATGAGGGTAAACGTCTCTTGAACACCACCATTTCCAACTCTTATAAGGACCCAGGTAAATTCCAGCTAGGAGATCATACACCCCAGTGATCAGCCAGACACCCTGAACATAAATCATGGCCCTCCTAACCCCCATCAAAACTACCAGAAACAAGGGTGTTTTTTTTCATAGCCGTTACTAAGGGAAAACCCCAATGACCTTGTAGCATCTATGAGTTGATGGGGCACCTTGACCAGCTTGATCTGATAGCTAAAGGTGACCTCCAGGTGGCCGTGTTACTCCCCAAAAATGAAAGTAAGAGTAGTCTTCCAAGCATCATGGCTTTCAGGGGTAAACTCCCTGTTAGATCTGTTAGTTTCAGGGAGGGTAGTTGATTTAGTTTCAGAGAGGGCGGTGTCAGGGAGGGCAGTTGTGTGAACGAGACTCGGATCTGCCGGTGAATTCCCTTCCTAACGGCTACCAACGGTGAGGGTTTTAGGTTGTGTGAGGTCGCAAAAAAAAATCTGAGATTCAGATGTTGTTGGCTTGATGACCTCCCCACAAACGATCACATGAAGATTCGCACGGAACAAATCACTTGTTATATAATGTTTCATAGAAGATACATACATCGATTCATTCATGGTTTAAACTTTCTAGCCAGTCATGTAAGTTGGCTGGAGGGAAAAGCTTTCCCAATTCGAAAAAAACAAACATGATTCCAATTGGTTCCATCTGATTCAAAAAAGATTCATATGAAACCTCGGGTCTATCAACTCTTTATCTTGGACATTGGTCATCCCGCCCTTAACAAGAAATTCTTATTGAATGAGTATACAACCCCCTACCTATTGGGTTGGATGGCTTATCCTTTAATATGTGGAAAGAAGTGGGGTTTTAGACCCTAGCAGTTATGGAAATAAAAGCCTAAACTTCCCTTCCTGCAGGTTCCACTTCCACACTTCCATGATTCAGTTGTTGGAAAGTGGGGCATGTTTTTGTTTGATGCCTACAATAATGACACAAAAAAACATATATTTTGATTTCCCATGCAATTCCTGAGGCCTCAGCAACGTAGAAATCACGAGTCACCAGAAACAACCACCATTCACCAAAAATTTCACTAAAAGTTTCAGGTACCTAAACTGGAGGTACTCACCTATATAAGCTGTATGTAAGGCCTATGTAAGGGAAACCCCACCCCCAAAATAGCATCATAAGGTACAGTACCTGCATTTTTTGGTACCTGAAACTTTTGGTGCACCATGCCCCTCATCATCCTTGCCTATCGGAAATCACTGGATATGATGCGAAACCAAGGTACTTTACTCCCACGAACGAAAGGGGTCACTGCACCTGGAAGGAAATGAAACCTCTTTGGACCCTCTAAAAGTTGAGGAAACTAAAACTTCAGGAGGTGGTTTTTGGAGTATTTTCTTGGGATGAAATCATTGCATGTATATGTTAGTTAGTATAGTGCGATTTTGTCTGAATAAAAAACAAATAATCATATTAATTATATGAGGTATTTATGTAGAAACACATCTTTTCAATTTATTGCATTATATGACATGCATCCGCAAAATGTCACAGTTGCTATGCATTCTACATTATAAAAAACATCTGTCTCGGTTTTTCAAATATGTTCACGAACAAACATGGCTAAGTCATTTAATAAGGAGTCCGGCATTAGACTCCAAGTTGGAATATGGCCACCTGAGAATATCATGAAACAATGTCGGTTTGTCCTGCAAGGGGGTCTTCTTTAACTCCGCTTTTTGATTGCTTTGGGTGAACAAATGTTAACAACACGATGATCAGAACAACACTATGCACCCAGACTTTGGGACACAGGTGATTGCACAACCGCGAGTGCATGATCACGCGGAGATCACTATCAGTTGGGCTAAAACTGGCATGTTTTTTCTCTGATGTCGCCGGCTAAGTCAGGACCAGCTTGATGATGCTTGAAAGTTTGTTCTCGAAACATCTGTCCTTGAAACCTTATTCCTCCGTTCTGGCAAAGTGTTTAACATCATGGATGTTGTTGCGCATTTCTTTCATCGAAAAAAGAAAGAAATGGGAATGGTGGTGGCAACAACACAATAGTTGTAGGAACAATTCATACAATATTCATACAATACTTGCATGCAAAAACATTAAACAAACATTAATCATCATTAAATATCTCATGGAAGAATCAACGCATCATCTAACATCCCACTTCCGCCGTTTGCCTCCAGCATCCTTAGCGCATTCAACCAAGGTTTCCTTGGTTTGCAACGTGGACGAGGCCAAAGCTCCATGAAATACTGATCGATTACACCAGGGACGTTTCACAGCGAGTTTATAACCTGAAAATACGCCCCAAAAGAAAAGTCTTCCAAGCACAAATTTTTTGGGGGGCCGGGGCTATGTTAAAATTTTCGGGTGTGTAATAGGGATCCGAATTCATTGATGATGGCTTAATATAATCCCTAATATATATAGCTGGGTAGTATAGTCCACTTACAGCACATAACCAGGGTTTTGGTCACTTGCTCAAATAATTTTATTCATCAATCCAGTGTGCTACCCTCAGGTGTATTGTTGATAATTTTGTTGATTTTGTCAATCAAATATCATGCAAATGATAGTAGATGCAGGTCCTGAAACGCCACCCCAACACACAAGTCACAATCTTCAACGTTCCGTATTGCCCAGCCCTTACTAGTGGGACAAAATCACTTGAGTGAGTAAATTAACTGAAGAATAGTGCACAAAAGGACAGCAGGTGCAATACTCAGAAACTGGAACACGCTTTTTCAAAATCCACTCATCATACAGAGTTTCCCATTACAATGACCGGCAAAGACCTCTCAGAAACTGCACCGTGACGCAAAATTTTCATAAATAGCCCAAGTAACCAACAACGGATGATTCCATCGACCAGCACAGTCATCTTCTCCTTAGTCCCATTTCTGAAACAGAAACTGCTGCATGTTGGGGAGAAGTCCCAAGGGTGTGCATCCCCAGCTTCGCAGTTTGGAAGTTTTCCAGGATGAAGCTCCAAGACTTCTACATGAAGCGAAGAAATCGATGTCCCATTTTGACAACATCTCAGTAAGGTGAACTACTCAACTCCCCCAAAATTTAACATGGAATCTGAAAATCACCCATCAGAAAAGGAAAAGATCCCAATCAGTCTTTTTGGGGTTCCATGTTAGTTTTCGGGGGGGGGGGGTTACATTATCTCGGGAAGGTCAAACTCCCTTAAAAAAAACCCGCGCGAAACACCGGCAGTTCAAGTGACTTTGAAGTTGTTGCAAAACCTTCAATGCTGCATCTTGCTGCGTGTCCATCTTATTGGTTGATGGGTCACCTGAAAAGCAAACAGTCATGATACCTATGTCTGGAGCATTTCACAAAAAACATCGGAAATACTATTATTCATGTTTCACTGGTGATAAATGAGACAATGGAATTATTATACCACCTGGAAAGTAGATGGCTAGCCACTCCCATCTATTGGTTTATCATGGCCCCTTACCAAAAATCCACCAAATTTGGGACTGGCGATCGCCATCGATCCTTTCACCACTAGGTGTAAAAAAGTTCACGAGACTGAATCTCGAGGTCTTTTATAGAGGGAAAGATGAAGGATTCCCCTACGAAACTGCCGGAATCCCATGGGGATCAAGGACAAAAACCCCACCGAACATAGATAATGTCAGATAAGGATGGATACTGATGCCATCAGATTCGTAACTATGTTTGCCTTCAATTTGTCTTTCCAGGTTTGTACCTCATCCTTCCCAAAGATATCCAAACTACTGTTAATGGAAGAAATCCGGCTAACCACCTGGGATGTATAAAACCCCCGTAAATAATGGGATTTCAACTACCTACCAACCTCAACTGGTGATTGCCGGATTTCAGCCATCAACTGGTTGTTCAACCTGACTTGGCTCCATCTTTGTCACCCTTCTCCGTTTGGTGAATACAGTACAGTACAAGATGCCTCTCCTTTGTGAATTAGCTTTTCACATCGTATTTCAGGAGTGCAGCTGTTACCCTCCCTAAAACTAGCATACAAGTAGCCCCTAAAAATGGTGGTTTCCAATAGGAATCTCCTTTTCCAGGGATCTATTTTCAGGGGCTATGTTAGTTTCAGGGAGCCTAAGACCCACCGAAACAAGGCGCCAACGTTCGAAACTCCAGGAATTTTCGATTTCGAGTTCATCCATGTTTTCTGTCAGAGAAAATCACAGAAGACACTCTTTCTGGAAACATAATCCCCTATTTACAACATTCACCTATTCCCGCTTGGCAGTTGAAAACAAGTAAATGCTCAGCAACTCAACTACTTCCCACTTTGGCTTTATGAAACTTGGAGTCATTTGTGATAGATCTTCCCAAAAACAGAGATGGTTCACCTCCATATATCACACAGAAATCACAGGAGTCTTGCTTCACACTACCTGATTGGTTCACTTTTACAAGCAACATAATTTTTCCAACCCCTCCCAACCAGCGCACCATAACTCCATACTTCATTGTCTTCTTTGGTGATGCTGGCGCTGGCCCTAAACCATGTTCGACCCTCCTTGGTATGTGAAGATTCATGACTCCGCCCATCTTTAAAGCACAGGGGTATTTTGGAAGGTGTTTCCAAAGCTTGACAACCAACAAGCTAAAAAAGGGGTGTCTTCCAAAATTCACGACTCTTCATGATTTCAAGTCACCCAAGCTATCCCGGAGATAAAACAATGACCAATTTCGCGGCTTCAATTCTTGGAAACCTGGATATCTTCAAGTGACTAACAAATAGGGGACAAGCTGCTTTTAAAGAATCTCTTGTCATCTCCAACAAAGTGGATGCCAGTTGCTACTACAATTGTCATCTCCTATCATCTACAATCATCCATGGGCGCCCCTCCATAGGGGCATGCCATGGTTAGCACATGAAAGATCGTGCAACTTTCATACCTCACAATTGCCCAAGTCGCAAAGGTCTTGAAAAAAACTCATCATCCGGATGAATCTGGGCAACATAACTCCTAAACCTCTATTAAGGATTTTGTTGTTTGGATACCAGTATCCAGTCAATCCATAACTTATGGCCGGAAAATCGAAAATCCTGGACCAGGACTGGAAGAATGAAGATATTTCTATTCAACATCTTTTGAGTTGGTGCAATAATTTGGATCATCAACAGGTATTGATATATTACTACTGTACTATTTCACCTACCTAAACTCTTTTGTCATTATAATACAAATTAGCTACATCATTAGGTGTTCTCTGGAAGTCGCGGGGGGAAATTGTAGCTTAAACTCTGGACACCCTGCTCTCAAGGACACAACAGCCGCTGGTCCGAGCATCCTCCACTGGATAATCATCACTTTGATAAGGAAACACCTGGACAATGCTTGGAACAGATTCAATCTTCCGTGAGATTCACGCCCGCAAAAGGGTCATTTCAGTAACAAAAAGTTGCGAAAACATAATCTTACACCGTAGAAAAAAAAGGTAGATGGTGCAACTCCCCAAAGGTGGCTTCCTATGGCTTTCCTAACAAACCACGATCAACCAGTACATGGGAGTGGCTTGCCATCTACATAGGAAACCCTCATTATATGGGTATATTAAACCCCTACCATTGGGTTAATGACCATCCCCTCTTTTATGGAAATCATGGGAGGTTAGACCCTAGCTTATATGTACCACTGAAGATTTATCATAGCAGAAACTTAAAACCATGTCAGCAATCCTAAGATCATCGGATTTGAAAATGCTGAGTCTGTCTGGATTCTGCATTGACTACTTGATCTTGTAACTCAGGAGTTACATCTTCCCAAATTCAACTTCAACCTAAGGAATTTGCGACTATAAATCCTTAACCTGAATTGAATTTAAGGCCATTTTGGGGCCCGGATTCCCTGACTAAATCACCACCCGTTAAGGTGACCAACCGGCGGGTTGGTCGTTATAAATTGCCCCAACGTCACCACAGCTGCCCACAGGCCCACCTCCACCTGCGGTGCATTGAAACCTCTCCTGCGAAGCATGCCACTACGAAAAGATGCGTTGCACAATAACCTGGAGGTATACAGATAAGTAGTTTGTAATCTGGTCGCTATAATTACTTCTTCCTGAATTCTCGATTGCAATCTAGAAAACTCCACGAACTATGATGATGATGGTGATGAGGATGGTGATGATGATGATGATGATGATGATGATGATGATGATGAGAATGAGAATGAGACCCTAACTCTGGAACTAACATCGCCCCTCATTAAAAGAAAAATCATTTTCCAATCCCTGATGTTCGGGGCAATGATTCTTCCATGGCCCCTTCTCTCCTCCAATCAGAAACACAGAAAGACCCAAGACAAAGTCACCTCTTGACAAGATCACAATCAACCCCAATGTTTCCCACCAACAAAAAATCCTTGCTATCTATGTTTTATTATGTTTTCATATATTTTCTCCATGTCGTTCTTTTTTTACCACACGACATGAAATGATGATGGATCCAACGTAGGGAACCACGGGGGCCCGTGTTTTCCGACCCGACCTGCCGGCCACTTGGATCAATAAAGTCTTTGGGTTTTGACCAATCCAAGTCCTCAATGAAGGTGAGTGATGTGCCAGGTGGGTCAGGATGGGTTGGTGGCTGGGGTTGGTGACCGTTGGTGGTTAAGGTCAGTGTTGCAAGGTAGGAAACCATGCGGTCAATCAGTGATTTCTACTGGGACTACATCTAAGAATAGTAAAATTTCAAGAAGCTTTCCCACCAGCCATCATCCGGTGATCTACTGATTGATGCTTGATGCCAACGAAAGAACACCTGGCTTTTTTGTGGGTATTTCAGTTGGGTCTACCCTGAAATTCCAGTCGAAAAGGTCAACATGGCCATGGCGGCAATGGGTAGATCTTGCAGGGGTCTGGGTGACTGTACAGGATGCAGTATGGTAGAGAATGAAAAAACATGTACTCCACATCATAGGTTTGCATCCCGGGGTGAATCTTATCATTTTTTGAAGAGACTCCATATCGTCAGAATCGGTAGTTGTACATAGGTAGTTTGTCCCACTATGTGCTGGGGTTTATACATTTCACTGTTTTGTTAAAGGTTTTCGTCCATCAATGGCATTGCTGGTTTATAAAATGACAACAAAGCGAAGGGTTTTTTCCCTTTATTCACCTACACTCCCTGAAACTGACATTTTCGCCCCTGAAAATAAGCCGGGCCCCAAAGGGAAACAATCGTATTCCAGCCATCCATTTTCAGGTGCGAAAATGTTAGTTTAATGGGGGATAGGGAGGATTTTTTCCGTTGTTTTACATACTCCAAATCTGATTAAACTCCCTTATACTATCTTATACTTAGGGGGTAAACTCAGGGAGGGTAGATGAAAAATCACTAGAAACCCAGAGTGAAACTATTGGTATTCAATCTTCTCTCCCATGACACAATTGCAGCATCACCTATGTCGACATACGAACTTGTGCGTCCGAATTCGTGAATCTATAACCTTTATTCCCGGATCCAAGAAATGTGTGAACCTTTTTGTTGTGTATTTGTTTCCATGTTTTTGTTGTCTTAAATCATACCTTGATAACGGTCTTCTGTCATACGTTTTGTTTTACACAACTGCAATCAACCAAACTTTCCCGTTGTTCCTTAAATTTTCAGCGTTTAGGGCCTAGCACTTCACTTTCAACAGAGAGCTCCCACGTTTTCGCAAAAACCCGAGGCTCTCTGTGGAGAACTTCTCTGGCAACTTTGGATGGCCACAGATTATCATCCCACGACTTTGATTCAATGCAGCCACAGGGCTTGCCCTGAGCGCACGTTGTGGATGGGAGGTTTTCCCAATGTCTGCGTTCATCTGATGCCATTTGCAATCAAACAGAAAAAAACAAGGAGATGAAATATGATGAAACACCAAGCATTGATCTCCTTAGTAAGAGAGAAAAAAACAGCTGAAGAGGTTCTACTTTCAAGAATAGAGACTTTATACAGCTTCACCATATTGATAAGAAAAAGCCATGCATAGAATAGAAAGGTATCTCCCTCCAAAATTGATTTAAACATCTATGTACACATTTGGGAAGCCTAAGTTTCACCACCATGGCTTCATGTTGCTTCCCCCAGGCTGGAGTCAAATGCATCAAATGCAAAATAAGTTTGGTATGTTTGGTCGTTTGACTACAATTATGGAAATCTAAGGGTACCCCCCAATGCCACCTCCCCCACCAAAAAAACTAACAGCCTGCGACCGCGCGGTAACCGTCGCAAAAAACGCACCTCCCCGCAAAAAAGGCCTCCCCAAAAGGAAAGGATCGTCTTGCAACCATCAATTTTCAGGTGCAAAAATATTAGTTTCAGGGAGGGCAATGACCCTTTCAACCTTATTTGAGCCCAGTTTGGGAAGACCACGATCCTTCGAAAATCAACCAATTTGATTCAGCACCAAGGTACAAGAACCCTGCTCGATCGGCTTTGAGCTGCTCATAGCCTTGGTGTTTGTGTCGCCCCTGATGGATGTCGGGAAAGTTTTTCAAAAAAAAACATAATGTGCATGTAAGGCTGAAATATCTGGACTCAAATTCTACTACAGATCCTAAACCTGAAATTTTTGGGCATTCTGAGGGTATTTGCTACCATTTGGGGTGACCAACCGGCGGAGAAAGGTCGCGGATTAATCTGCCCGGAAATCTGTTTTTACTACTTGAGATGGTGAAAAAACCAAGTGATAGATTAATGCTATTTTATTCATATCCGTGGCTCATCTGAACTTTGATATCAGTTGGGGGGCATTCATGCCACTGTCTGCAGGCAATTCACACGTACGGGTCCCAACAAGTTCATGTTGATTTTAAACAAGTGTGTTGTTTCGTCTTCATATTTCTATCTGGATGGCGCTGAACCGTCACCTTACTTGTTGCGAGCCTTTGCTGATCATTTAGGATCGGGAAAATGAGAGCAATGAATGCTCATCACTAAGGCTAAGCACAGCACAGTTATGAAAATATCATATCCAAGTTGAATCGAATCTACCAGTTGTAAATGGAGTTCAAACCCCAACAAAATGGCCTTATAAATGGGTAACTGGGGTTATTTCTCACACAAAAAAATGGCCCGAAGTGCCATGAAGCCTCCAAACATATTCCCATGCTTCATGGGTCCAACTACGAAGACAACTTCAACCATTTTTCCGTACGGAAAGCACCCCGTCTTCGAACCCCATGAAATTTCTAAGAGCATTGGAGGCAAAATTAAGGAAACAAACTGTACAGGCATACTAAAGACTTTTGTTTTCGACCCTAGCATCCTTCTTTGGTTAAACAAATCTTATTGGAAGGTGCTGGCAAAGGCCAAAAAACAAGACAGGAATGTATTCACACAAGTATGTTAGCTACTAAATGACTACAATTTTACTACCCACCTGAAGTTTAACAGTTCGGCCTTCAAAAGTTACCGGGACCCAAAAGGAAAATCATTATATAGGCTTGCAAGCCTGATTGTTCAGAGGCGAGCTGTTAAACTTCAGGGGTGTTACATGTACCTTTTTGACCAAATTCCACCTGAAAAAAAAATGGTGAATCCAAAACGATTTCTCCAAACTTCTCCACCAAAAAATCTCAAAAAAAAACTGGTTGTTTCGTTTCAGCTGGGAAAGTTTTTCCCGATCCAATCCAAATCTCCAAAAATCTCCAAGTGAGCAACGAATCAGGGTCATATCCACCAAGGCGGCTCCTGGACACAAAAATAAAACCTGCCTTACCACCTGGTGTACGATTTCTTCCATCAACAGTAGCACGTCACGCCCCCTAGGAAATAGCAACGATAGAAAGGTGAACTTAACGACGATGCTTTGTGTTAACGTTTGTTTTTCATTAGAAGGTACTGGCATTTTGGGTTTCTGCGAGGATCATCGCATTTTTAGTTTCGGGCACCGTTTCCGCACGGAATCGTTGCAACATCTTGTAGCCGTATGTAAAGCCTACATATGCCTTTAAACATCATCAGAATATCTGTCAACAAGTGTAAAACACAAAGGAATTACAATCACTATGACAACAGCAACAACAACAACAACAACAACAACAACAACAACAACAACAACAACACTACAAAAACAGCTGCGGCACAAAAACAAAGCTGCAGTCTGGCCGTCTATGAGGTAGCTACAAAGCGATAGACTGCAGTATGATGACTTATGATGTATGATGATACAATGTTACAGGACATATCTATGCTACATGATATGGCTGTTTCATCGATTCGCACAACCATCTATCTAACATGTAGCTTTATGATTTGGGGAGAATCATTATCATAGATAGTTTCGTCCCAGAACTGGATGCCCTCCCTGACATGAATCGTATGAAGATTGTGTATAATATATAGAGTCTGAACGGGATATGAGTTGACCATAATGAGGTTGCTTTTCCCAACTAGCCCATCATTTTGAAGGTGTCAGCTATGGAAGTGCATAAAATTCTCCATCCCTCCACCATGTCGCCTCTGGAATGGGCACTCGCATCCATCAGAAAACTCTCTCCATGAATGGCAAGTCCTGTGGGCCGTGATTACTTGTGATACTGTTGATGGCTGAAATCCTGCACCAGTTGATACTGTAGGTAGTTTATCCCATATTTGCAAGGTTTTTTTAACATCTCAGGTGGTGCAGGATTTCTTCTATCAACAGTACCTTCTCAGGCCATTTTTGTCTGATTTGCTTTGGTAAAGAGACAAGTTAGATGACCCTCCAAAACACCAACATATCTCACCTGGGGAAAAGGAAAATCATCGACTCGAAAGTGCCGGCTGGTAGGGGACATCGGACAGTTCCCATCGAGGGTTTTGAAGGCAACCATTATCAAAGCCCATGACACGATTTACACGAATGGCTGGCTAAACTTGGGACAGTTCCATGCTTTCATTCAAGACAAGCTACTATTCCATCGATGCCAAACCTTTCAAAACCCCATAATTTGAGGAAAACAGCCGGGTTTTTGCAGTTAACTATGAATTCAACTTGGGTCACTGTTCCTTTGGGAAAAATGTGGTGTTTTTTTTTTTTTGGGGGTTGGGGGGTATTTTACTTTTTCC
>DF242778.1:0-12477 GCA_000507305.1 Breviolum minutum Mf 1.05b.01 | reverse complement strand
TGTAATTTTTTTCCCTTCAAACGTTGCAAGGATCGACAACCGGGTTGGATGTGTTGGCTCTTTCCTCGGAAATTCACGCGTGTGCTCCCCCGAAAACTGACACTGCTGAGGGAAACCAACCACGAATGAAGATGTATCTCTGTATCTCCTATTAAAACTTAGGTGATTTTCCAGCGATCGCCATGTTTGTTTTCGGGGTAATATAAAAGTTGGAGTCACAAAACTCCGCGAACTCCCTTAAATCGCCCTCATTTCGTTTCGCCCATGACTCAATTCTTGGAAGTTTTGGGAGCTTCCACGATATTTTGTCTGCGAATCTACTGCTGCCGTCCCTCAAATCCGATGATGTAGTCTATACCTTGGGTTGTCCCCTACTGAAACTATAATAATCCTGGTGGTGACTTGCATCCTTGGGAGGGGGACAACCCATCCTATACCTTTCAAATACGCAAGAATACCTGAGATCTTTGGGGCGGGCAGCAACAGAAACTACTTCAAGTCAACGAAAAAACTTCCATCTCAAAAACACACACCAAACAAAAACCAGTAGGGAAACTACTAATACACCACCAAGCAGGTTCCCCCCAGTGAATAATTCACCATAATGTTGATGGACAAAAATCCCAAACAACCACTTGGGATATATAAAACCTTGTAAATAATGGAGGTAAACTACCAACCTCAAGTGGTGTGTTTGCTGGCTTTCTGAGCCATCAACAGTGTTTCAAGGTTTCCACTCCTGAAAGTTGAGAGGCCCTTGTATTGATCTTCGTCGGCCCTTTCTCACTGTGAATGGCTTCATAAAGACATAAACCTGGCCCATCATCGGCGTTCACTTGGATGGCAGCTTTGTATTGGCAATGGTGGGAATTTTGTTTGGGGTGTTCCTTCCAAAATACCTGCACAGGGTGAACCAATCCTTCATATGGGAAATGGGTTGGGTAAACCAGGAAAAAAGGGTATGAATCTAAATCTGGTCAATTCTGGTCACATGATATCACCAGATTGCGCTCTGACGTCACCCAGTCTATCCAGATTTTATAGGTCTAAACAATCCATGCTAGAAAAGTAACTTGGCCCAGAAGCGCAAAAGAGAGGCACCGGGATATTCAATATCTTTACAGCACGGCCACATCTAGTAAGAGGAATAATTACATCTACCCTCCCTGAAACTAACAGTTTGCACCTAAAAATTGATGGTTGGAAAGACTATCCTTCCCTTTTCGGATACAGTCTATTTTCTGGGCCAAACTCGCTGTTAGTTTTAGGGAGGGTAAAATTTATCAAATCCCTGGGATAATTTTCGCCTCTAAAGTTTAGGGTTCAGCATAAACAATGAAGGATACAGGTTCCAAGGTCGTGAGATCAAGTCCTATTCATAGGATTGCCCAGTGAATGACTCAACGGCTTCCCCAAAGAATTCCTTAGATTTGCTTCTTCGATGCTTGGACAAAATCCACAAAAAACATCCTCCCAAATGGCGGGAAAACTCTCAATGGTGATGAATCCCATGGTGGAATCCGTAAAAAAAACATCAACAAAAACAAATCCAAGACACATAATTCAGGGTTTGCAGGGATCTTTTTTTCTGAACCGAACAAAAACCCTTCAAAAACCTCCTCTCAAAATGAGAGAATTCCCCCAACACCCCCCACCTTTGGGTCGGTTTCCCATCCACGTCAATGGATGGCACACTGCCAATCCACCCAACTGCTTTTCTACAGTGCCCAAGAAATCATCCTTCAAAACCTGCAACTAGTTGGATGGTTGAACCAGCCCATTTGAAACACATGCTCGTCAAATTGGATCATTTCCCCAGGTAGGGTTGAGAACAAAATATATTTGAAACCACGACCTAGGGCAACTATTTTTTTGATAGGTTAAAGAGGTGACAACCATATGATTTGATGGCCTTCAAGTAATATTGGTTGTACGATGTAAGCTTTGGTATGGTTTTCACTGTTTCAAACTTGCCCAAAACGGTTAACACAAAACAGTCTTGAGGGTACGATGTCGTGATGTCCTGCTCTTTTAAATTGTGCTTCCAGAAACACGCAACTCCTTCTCACGGAACTCGTGGTTCGAATTTCCAAAATCATTCAATGTTGCAATTCTATGCAATTCTTGCCACGGTGAACAACCATTTTTATTGGCGTTTTTTTGCGCATATTGAATCAACCTAAAATAATGAAACCTAATTTGTGAGACATCCATTCCTTGGATTCGCATAAGATGAAACAATCTCTCAAATGGTGATTTACCATGTCAGAGAGTAAAATTTAAAATAACGCGTAAACAAATCCCAGATCACCAAAGCTGTTGGCTGCTTCAGTTACTCAAGTCCTGTGATCTAACTTAGCACCTCATTGCCACAAACATTCGAATGAATGACATGCATTGGCATTGGAAAGTTGCTTTGCTTGCGTGAGACAAACCACCCAACCAAAAAAACTGCATCATGAAATCAATTCAGCTCAAGTTCATCCGACATCCTTTGAAAGAAAAAACAAATCCAACAAAGTCCGTTATGTTCACCCTTGAGATGTTTCTTTAAATTATTAAGTTGTTGATCCTTTTCCATAGCCTGCACGCGCTGCAGATCGACCATTTGCGCAGGATCCAGCGGCAGCCAAAGAATTTCCACCTCTTTGACCTCCAGCAGCGGTCACAAACTATGCGACGGCTGCCCTCTCAAAAACCCATGGCAAGAAAGGTCATGGTTTAACTCATTTTCCTACCAGCTCTATCTGCTTCAATGCAATCAAAATAGACCGAAATAAAAAAAACACAAAACTTCTTTGTGTGTTTCCAAAAGCTATAAATCTCTCTTTTCTGATTTTCCCAAAACTCAACCCATCAGAAAGTACGTAACAAAACAAGCATTTAGGTCCAATAATTTTTTCGTAGCTGCATCTTGCATCCCTATCCACTGATCCACATCGTGCAATACACAACTGGCCTCTGCTCTCGCTGGCGGCGCAAAAAGTTCTTTTCTTGCAGGAACTGGTTGCTGATTTGTATCTTCGGAGGCAGTTCCTCCCGCCAGCACCTCCCCGGCGCAAGTTTGAGTCGGCCGGAAAACGGGTAAACAACAACATACGACCGGGGTCATTGAAAAAGTGACAGGAAGTTTCAAACAAGGGTTTTGATCAAGCAAAAATCCCTCAAAAACTACCATACATTTAATAAGTATTGTTTGATTGCCCCATGAAATGGGTCCCATTTAATGATCCCTGACATATGAGGACACCGTGGACCGTTTTTGATCAACAAAAACTGATCTGTCATGATCTGTCTTCAGTGTGAATTGACTCTATATGTTGGATGCATCCTGGGAATTGCAGGTTTTGTTGGTTCCGTTCGATTTTACGCAGATGGAGACAAACATCTTCCAGCCCGGGCTAGAGATTCAGCAAAAAGGTCTGGTGTGTTCTATTGAGACTTCTCAACGATTCCATGTTGTCTTCAACTATGTGAAGAAAAATGGACATATATATATATATATGAGTTGCAATCCGGAAAATGTTTATCAAAAGTCAGACAGCTTGCTGGATTTTCTTACGACCTTTTTTTTTCTGACATTCACAAGCTTGCAGAAAACAAACACACTTTTCTAAGAGCATTCCCCCAGCATGGCGCTGGATACTTCTCCAAAAAGCAGTGGTGAACAATCACCTTAGACTGCTTAGGATTTGAGCAACATCCCCTGCTCTAAAATGAAATAAACCATTCTGGAGTACTTACATTGCAAACAAAGATACGGCAGTACGCAATGTGCTCATTTGATCGCTAGTTTCTATGCTTCCCAACAGCTCCGCAATTTGGTTACCTGGCCCTTTTCTTAATTGGCATCTTCTATAGCGCCTTCAGTATTCACCCGAGAAAATCCCTGACCAACAAATTTCAACAAGAACCCAACAATTTTTTGCAAAACGCCTGTAGCGCCGCTCGCGCAGCATCCTGCTGCGCTGCGCGCCGTGTCTTTTCTGAGGATTCGAAGTCGTTGCGTGACATTGCTTGCCTCGGTGAAAGTGCTTCTCAGATTGGATTGTTTTCACAAAAAGATTGAACATGTGAAAATTCGTTGATGTGTTGAAACTCACCTTTACCACCGAAACCTTTAGGGAATATTGAATCATTCCACTAGGAGAAATTTGAATTCACCGGATGTTTCTTTTTTGATTCCCCTATGAACTATACTAAAAACATGTGAAGTTTAAGGTGAAGTTGGGTGAGGTTGGCATGGAACATGGCGCGTTTCTGTAAGGCGAAAGGAGGCGAAAATCATCAAACATGTAGTCGACCAAATGGTTACCGGTTTTACTAACCTCACCATCCAACCAGTGACTGAATAGCAAATAACATCTCCAACGACACGGGCATATCTTCAAGGACGAAAATGTTAGTTTTAGGCTAGGGTCATATTGACATAAATATAAAAACTAGTTGGTGGTTTCAACCCTTTGTCAAATTGGATCATTTCCCCAAAATAGGAGTGAACAAAAAAAACACATTAGAAACCACCCACCCACCAAAATCGAAAATCTCTACATCCATCTGACTTTCAACTAGGATTTCATATCGCAACATTCGAGGCCTTGGCTGAACGACTTGGGCCCCAACCCTGAAATTGCATCATGGCCAGGAAGGTAAACCTGGGAGGTGGGACCCAGCCATTCAAGGTGACAAATGTCGAAGATAATTCGAGTTCAAGGATTCCAAGTATTTCAAGGATGCCTCAAGAATTGCCAATATTATCCTCTCCAAACTCCAAACAAACCTTCAAATGAAACAGAACAGTTTATAACTTGGCTCTTTTGAGGTTCCAAGTGTATTGCCAGATGTTTGGAAATATACCGATAAGGACCATGTTCTAGCATCCAACAAATTGACTCATTTGTCAACCCTAAAACCGCGCTCGCTATTCATGGCAAGGTGCTGAAACGTGTGATGGATTTATGGGCAATTTCTAACGACCATCTAAGTCTTCAACAACATTTTACAAGAATCAACTCCTGAAACACCCTTAAAAAGGTGCTGGTATTTTGTTTTCACTTGTCAACAAACCAATTCTGAAAATTTCCCAGCTTTTTAGCTCGACTGTGAGGATGCTTTTTTGAAATCGGCTGCCGCGCCGGACCATCGGCCTTGAGATTTTTGTTATTGATTCACATCAGAAATGAAGGTATATACTGAACCCAGCCCAAAGGAACAACCAAAATGATTAGCAAAAAGGGAAGAAGAACCGAGAGTAAAAAAAGAAAAGAAAGATGACGAAGGAAATCCTAAACAAAGAAACACAAAGAGGATCCTGGTCCCAAAAAAAAAGTACTCATCTGGGCAAATTAGTGTAATTCCTAAACCTGAATTAAGGGGATTTGGGGAACACTTCCCTTACACCATTTGGGGTGACCAAGCGCTATAATTTGCCCAGACTCATTCAAATTCATTTAGGATTGGGAAAAAACAGCCTAATCTTTCCATCATTTTCCAGCAAGAAACTGGGAAGGGTTGTCCCACCTACCCAATAGATATCCCCCCCAAAAAAAAACTTAGTTGAAAGGAGATACATTTTCCAGCCGGCCCATGATTTTAGGTATCTAATGTTGAATTTCCATTGAATTTTCCATTTCGGGGTACCTGGGGGTTCCGTTGGAAAAGTCTCCCCACCTTGGCTTGAAAAAACTTCTCCGTGGAGTCCTCATTGACCTTGGTGGCTCTAGGAACCCTGTGGCTACTTGGAGAATCATCCCCAGGTCATCGTTGGTCCATTTATGACAGCCATGGAGTTATAGTAGGCTAACAGGGAATGGGGCCTCCGACTTGGGGGGGTCCTAACCACTTACGTTGAATCCTGAGATGATCCTGCAAATAGAGTTGCTAAACAAATCAGACTCCAACCTGGGTTGGAAAGTTAGCACCTCTGGAGCAATGAAAGAAAAACGGCTGTATCCTTTCCATGGAATCCTGGTTGTTTAACGACGGCATCCTTACAATAATTTATTATCGTCCCTACAAAAACTGGGTAGTTTGTCATCCCCGGTATTCTGTAAACAACCAGTTTTTCTTCATTGCTCTCTTGTGGAAGTGCCGGTAAGTATCTTTTAACCGGTGGTACTACCATCCTATCTTTAACAATATATTATCATGTCAGCAACTATTTACATGGCTGCTACTCGATACTTGTTGTGGTGTTCCAAGTCTGATGTTGCTTTCTTGCAAGCTGCAAACAATGCCTATTGGTTGAATCTGAATAGATGATGTCCAAAATAACAAATCAGAGATTCGCATGTAATGGCACTATCATCCATTGGAGTGGTGTGTAAAGCTATGTAACATAAAAAAATATGTGCATTATATTATATAATAGTATATTATTTCATAGATTCACCTATCAACATAATACATCATAATACTGTACTTGATCTGCGCGCTGTACCAGTCGCCGTGGATCTTTTTAGGGGATTTTCTGTGCTCAACAACGCTTCCAAGAGGGTTAGCAGTGGAATTTCAAGGTTTATCCTTTACGGCCAGACAGAGGTGCCATCACAAAAAAGTATGAGTCAAATTGGATGATTTGTCAAAATAGGGTGCAACAAAATACAAGACACTGTTTGAAAAAACCACCAAGATCATCCTAGTGGCCACTGTTGGCAAGGGGTAAGGTACATCCTTGTCATAATCTACAAGTGTCCACTGTTCCAATGCAATCAGGCCACACGAAAGACATCGAAGCGAACTTCATGTCGTTTCCCAACAGTCCTGAGCGACATCGGCAGCCCTACCCCAATACCTTCAACGAAAATCCGAGAAATTTGATCATTGGATCCTTCAAGAGAAATGACGGGGGTTAGTCAAGATGATATCTATGAAATTGAATGAATATCTTGTGTGTGTTTGTTCTTGTTCTTGTTCTTGTTCTTGTTCTTCTTGTTCTTCCTGTTCTTCTTGTTCTTCCTGTTCTTGTTGTTCTTGTTGTTCTTCTTGTTCTTGTTCTTGTTTTTGTTCTTGTTGTTCTTGTTGTTCTTCTTGTTCTTGTTCTTGTTTTTGTTCTTGTTCTTGTTCTTGTTGTTGTTGTTGTAATTGTTGTTGTTGTTGTTGTGGTTGTGGTTGTGGTTGTTGTTGTTGTTGTTGTTGTTGTGGTTGTTGTTGTTGTGGTTGTGGTTGTTGTTGTTGTGGTTGTGGTTGTGGTTGTTGATGTTGCTGTTGCTGTTGCTGTTGCTGTTGTTGTTGTTGTTGTTGGTGGTGGTGTTGTTGTTGTTGTTGTTGTTGTTCTTTAATATTAAGATCATTGAGATCTATTAATAGTGCTTAAGGTAATTACAAAGTCTCCAAACATGTAAGCCATTGATTGGTCCCGTTGTGGTAAGTAAAGTCTGATAATCTTTGAACCCAACCTGTTTGCAAAGCAGCACGGGTGAGAGGCCCGAGGTGGAGATCTGATGGTGGGAACGTTTGGCTTGATTCAGAGAAGAAACACAGCGTGGCGTTAAAAACGTGGGAAATTGAGTGAATCTTCACAATAACATGGGGTAACCAACGAATTCCATGAAATTCGTGCTTGGATTTGTTTCAATTTCATCGCTACATCCTGCATTCAACTGGCAACTTGCAGATTCATGTAGGCTCATTGTAGATCCAATCTACTGGAGACAAGCCCCCCAAAAAAATGCCCAGCTCGCCACTCCAAAAATCATGGTTGGAAAGGAAGAGGATCCGGCTTCCTATTGGGTTTCGGTAACCTTTCAGGGGCTTTTGCTGTTCAACTTCGGGGGGGGGGACTTGAATTCGCTGCGGTTTCCCCCGCAAAAATTCGTGAAGTTTCATGCAAACTGGGTACATATCGTCTTGTTTTTGGTTCAAATCACAATATTATCCAACCAGGGCAAATCCTGGAAATCAGGGATTACCTACTACCAACCATCATTTGTCCAAGTATAGTTTGTCTTTTTTTGCCGCGGTCCCTCGTAAATATCACCCAGAGATGTTTTTTTCCCTTCACACCCACCCTGCATAAAAAAATATCCTCCGCGCTTTCGAGATGAGGCACTGAAACAGTTGCAGTAATTGACCTTTATAATCTGTCACAATCTCCTGCAAGGAAGTAGCAACGCTGCCACCATCTTTCCTTGCAGGTCGAGGTCACTTCTCGGTTGTTGGGGGGTGCAATTATTAAGCTAGTACAGACGGAGGATCCTCTGCCGATGGACAAACCTAACACTGGTTTGACATCACGATCTAGGCGTCTTGTAATCTTGTTTCTTCCAGTTTCTTCGTGAATGCGAGGATACGGAAGGGAGTTCCGTAGTCACCATGTGCTCAACTGGCAGCTGCTGAACTTACAAGCTTCTGACTATGAAAGAACAACAACACATATTTGGTGATGTTCCCAGGTCAACTCTGCCCAAACAGTTGTGACTGGGACATCGTTTTCCAGTTTTGTGGCAGCAAGTGAGTAGGATTGCAGGATTGTAGACATGATGATAAACATTCCTACATTCACTATCCATCCGGTTGATAGAAGAAATCCTGCTAACCAGTTGATATGATAAATATATATACATAAATATACTATTATTTTCAGGGTTTTAGCACCATCCCAGGTGGTGCCCGCCGGATTTCTGAACCATAAAAAATTTCTTTAGAACCCATAGTTACATCCCATCCCCACCAAGTTTTGTCAATGAGGCTTGCCTGGCCAATTGCAACTTGAAACATTCACCTTTTGCACCCCCATAAGGGTTTTTCGGGTTTCCGGGAAGGAATTGGGCCCCAAATATCGTGAATTTTCCGGGGAATCCAGGATGATTTCATAGAGAATCACGGTTGGAAACTGCCGGTGATGTTCTTGGATACTTCTTATCCTAGGAAAATCGGCTAAGATGTGCTGCTTGGAAACCCGGGGGGATTTCAGATACCCAGTTCCAAATCAATTGCTCCCTTCCATTCACACCAGCCAGCTAAACTGTTGCGCATACTGTTGATGGACAAAAATCCGCTAACCAGTTGATGTTGAGTCAGCTTTTTCCCCATGATTTACAGAGTTTGATACATCCAAACGGTGGTTAGCCACAGATTTCAGCCATCAACTCACTCCTGCAGGCTAAATCTATCCATGCTGGGTACCGACATGTACCGACTCCGACCCTGAAACAAACAGCAAAAGCCACTGAAAATCAATGGTTGGAAGATGAAATTCCCTTTGGGATGGCCTATTTTCAGGGGCCATGTTAGTTCTAGGGAGGGTATGTTGGAATGCACCAACTTGAAATACACAAATCCTAAATTCGTAAACTTGAAATTGGCAAAACCAGTGGGGTTCAAGTTTTCAAGCAACGTTGTGAAAATGGATTTGGTCACCCACATTCTTTTCTCAAACTCTGCATTTTCCTCAAGTTGACGAGCAGCGTTTCATCCGGTTCGTTCTGCAACGCTTCTAGAGCTACCAATGCAGCATCCTGCAATAATCCGTGTGGTCAGGATCCCAGCATTTGGTACACATACTCATGCTGGTATATCTTATATACCTAATTTTCCTACTTTTTCAACTCTTAGTGGTAGAGATTTTCCACACAAACAAAAAATCCTGCTATTTTGAGGTAGGCTTTTTTTTAGGTCATGGAAAAGCTAAGGTCACATAGTTCCAAAAGAAACCACCCCTTTGAAGCCCGTGGTTTTCTTGTTGATGGAAAAATAACAATCCTGGAGCACCCAAAGTCATCTCCAATTTGCCAAAATTCTTGGATCGAGATAGTTTCTAGAAAATCCAAGGAATGACGTTATTGTCCTCCTCAAGAAGCCATCCCCAAAAGTAAGGGATCGTATCCCACCATTTTTCAGGTGATACTGTTGGCTGAAATCCTGCACCACCCGGGATGTATGAATCCCTGTAAATGGGTGATCGCCGGATTTCAGCCATCAACCGTACGTTAGTTTCAGGGAGGGAAATCCTCACACCCCTTCTGTCGCCTGTTCAGCTGCTTTCTTATTACCATGTGCTGCACGACTCTCATAGGCTTCGCCAAACACAGTACACCTTGGGACACTCGAAAAATACATCATGAAGAATGACTGTAACATATCAATCGTCAATAAATTACCAACCCAAACAATACACTTTTATAAGGGAACTCCCTCAAAATTACCATATATCTAAATTTGCATTGTTTGACCCTCCAGAAATGGATAATAATGACCCTTGCATATTGCAGGTCAAATATCCGGGGTACACAATTTGGAGGAAATTGAACCCCCAAGTCTCAAGTTTTTTTTTTTGCATGCTGCAACATGTTTGAATCCCTACCCTCTCTCAAACTAACAGTTCGCACCTGAAACGCTGGGGTTGGTTCAGATGAGTTTCCTTTTGGGGCCGGGCCTCCTGGAGGCGCTATGTTAGCTTTGGGGAGTGTAATCAACTTCAATCTTTTTATCTGCTTATTTTGCACTTCCAACCTGTCATCTGGCATAAATTGATGCACAACGTGACATCAGGATCTTTCCAGCCAAAGCGACGAAGCTTTGAAACTTGGCACGCGATCCTTCTCCTTGAGTCGCAGGTGAGAATGAACAAAAAAAACACCATTTTTTGGAGGAAAACCTTAAAAGAGTCTATTTTAGAGAAACATTGGACTTCATGAATCTCTTTTGTGGTGAGGTTTTGGTGGGGTGTGCACCTCATTCAGCCAAAGGGCCAGGAAATTAACGGCTTAAAACTTTTTTTTAGAAGCAACAAAATATATGTTAATATTCAATCCCCAAAAGTTCAAAGATTGGCCATCGGCTGTCGAAAAAAAAACTTGGAATTCATGAAGTTGATTTTTGACTGGGATGTTGGATCTTTTTTGATGTTGTGCTATAAAGTATGGTAGTGTAGGTTTAGTAGAGAGAATGTCATGCAACACAAGCATTACATATCACATATAATATAATCTTGATGAGGGTGCTTCCTTAAATGGTGGTACCCCCAAAACACCCCAACATGATCATTTTTTAGTAGGAAAGCCCTGGTTGTTGGGTACCACCATTTTAGGAAACTCCCATGAGTAGTAGTGTATCTCTCTCGCGCATGGATTTCCACGACAGGTTTTCTGTGTAAAAGTCCAAGTCTCCGACACTTTCCATGCCTCGTACCTGACGGTCGGCAGATGGGTCGCGCAACTCCGGGGGGGTTGAGGGTAGCATGATCCGATCAGATATCAACACGCCTCCACTGATGGGATGTTTGGCGATGTCATGTTTTCGCCCTTCCAATTATCTGTTTACTAAGGTGCAGTATGATTTAGGCCCTGCCTAAACACTGGAAAGCCGGTGGATAGCGAAGGTTCGTAGGCTTCCCTTGATAAAAATAATGATTAGATTATTTCCCAACTGTTACGGGGTTTTAAGTTCTGGCAAAGTCCAAAGTATGACATTCAACAAACAGAATTTTCAGTTTCAATATTTCTGATATTTTGGATTATCCACATTTTCGATGTTCATTAGAGCAGTGACTCCGTAACCAAGAGGGGTCATTACATTACCAACCCAAATGGGGAATCCCTCAAACATTACCCTACATTTGGATGTGTTTGATCCCCCTAAAATGGGTTTCATTTCATTTTAAGGCAAAACTCAGGTCCCCAGTGTTACAGTGTTACATTTAAAACCCCACGATCAACTCAAAGGGGCGAAGGTTTTTTTTTGCGGGACCTTCGAAGTTGCGCCAAGTAATGATCCTTGACAAATCTTGTTACAAATCTGACCCAAATCTATGGCACCACCAGTGACTTGTTGTGAAGTCAAGTTGAGGTTCCAAGGAGACCAACTGGCAGTTGGTGGTTTTTGTAAACTATGAGAAAGACCTTCTGTCAAGTGGGTAAACGTTATTCGTGTCAAATCAAAAGTAGCACAACTGAAATTCTGATGTGTCATCATTCGGGGTGATCCCTTGAGCTTCTATGGTGTTTCCTTCAAGGAGATGAAAAGGACCCCCAGATGCGAAGAAGAAACTTTGAAAGGTGCTAAAAGTCATCAAAGACTTTTCGAAAAGGTTTTGCCAAGCTTCAACCCACAACTCTCCCATGTCTTAAGGTGAAAAAGGTCAACCCATCCAGTTTTCCCATCTTCATAGGAATCTAAGGGGGCCCAACCCGCCCCAAGTGCCACGTTTCTCCCTTAAGGGATTCCTATAGGTTACACCGTGATTCTTGGGGGAATCTTGGCATGATGTGTCACGGCCCCCTTCCCCATGACATGGGCCCCAAACCCCCTAGCCTGAGCTCGTCTTTGGAAACGGATCGACCCAAACGTTTGCTCACCACTTGGGCTAACTCACCTTTACAATTCCGTTGCGTGACCTCCGTGGGTACCTCAGATTCAAATTAAAAAAATCACCCTGGGATGATGATGGATGAAAGGGAAAAAACACATTTTTTGTTCAAGGTTCTAGGTTGGGACATTTTGGAAATACACCAACTTTTGATGCAACTTGGGGGGCTA
>DF242777.1:0-50460 GCA_000507305.1 Breviolum minutum Mf 1.05b.01 | reverse complement strand
CTGTATGTCATTTGCTTGAAAAAGAGATTGTTCACAACACATATATAAAGCGATCCTATTTATATAACCATCCTTTTTATCCCAGCCAATCCTTCATGGAATTGTGGCACAATGGGCACGCCGAAAGGAGAGTTTTGCATGCAACTGTATACAGCTACGTGGGTCCAAAGGCTCAGTATTAGCGATCTCAGACGCAGGTTCCCTGGCAAGGTTTGGAAGACTTGAAGCCATGCAGGGAAAAGATGATTCTTCCAGGACAAGCCTGATGTGTATGTATATAAACATAAATGGAATAATCTTATATCAATGTACCTTCTGATGTGTGAGTTAACCTCCAGACAAAATCTATATATAAAAAGTACATCCAATATACAATATATATCAATATATGGTCCCATGAAATTGTGATGTTTCAGTGATGTATTCGGATGTAGATTTTCAAATCATTGAAAATCACGGGATTTGTGGGTGTTCCAGCTTTCCTCCTTTTTGACAGGCAGTAATCATCTCAGCACGCAGGCTTGTTTGTGGTGACAGAAAAATCAGTAGACCCACCACGTCAAGGTTTCTGAAATTCCTATCAACTCAATTTTTTTCCAGATCGAGAGATCATTCTGATTTGGATAACATGTTTCTCAACCACAACCCATCTTTCGGCTCCGTGGAACATTTTGCTGAACACGAGCACGAATCTTCTTTTGTTGGGGAATGTACTTTTCGCACCAACAAGCCATACATCTTAAGAACTGGATGTTGGAAGTTGACATGCAACCGGTGAAATTCATCCATGTCTAGCGAATCCACTCAATCGGGACATCAGCTGGTGAAACTGAAAGCATTCAAAGCGATGCTTTCAGAGTTTCCATTTCTGTAAGCTTTGTGCCACAAAATCAGGGAATGCAAGCGAACCAATCTAGAATGCCAGGCATCTACCACTTATGTGTGTGTGGCTTAGGAGTGTTGCACCTCCCAAATGGATCATTGAAACAAGTAGACGTGATTCATCCCACTTTAATGAGCCCAAGCCCCCTAAATGCTGAACCATTTATGTGTGTGTTTCAAGATGTGTAGTCTTATTATGGCCCAAAATCCATGGCTTTTGCTCTTTTAGAAGGTATTGATTCAATTTTTGCGGACCCTAAAAATTCAGAAAGTTTTCAGTTTTCATCTCAAAATCAACATGAATTCGATGATTTCTGTCGTTGTTCTTTTTTTGCTGGGTTCCACAATAAGTCCTGCGTTTCCATCCCAGGTTGGAAGTCTTTGGATGACTCGCAGCATCTCGGAGATTTATGTTTTTTTTCAAAACTGACACCAGCAGAGTTGAAGATGATATACACATCTAGAAATATCTGAAACATCTACAAAGACACGCCATTGTCTCCATATAATTATATATATCTTCACAAAACTGTCTACTTCATGAACTTCTTAGTACAACATTACAGAATCGGTAAGACTTTGATTATTGTCTTAGAGATTTCAGTTTAAAAAAAAACACCCTAAGAAACACACCGACCTACCCAACCCAACCCCATTTTTCCCAACCCCCAACCCACAACGTCCCGCCAACCCGCAACTCCGTACCCCGAGGCGTGGTGTCCTGGAGAGTTGTGTGGATCAGGTCGTGGCAGCGAAGGTGCCGACGTTGGAGCGCTTGGGTGGCGGCTCGGTACGTTGCATGTTGGCCGAACTCTTCAAACGCCGAGGGCCCGTGGAGGCCTGGGCAGTTGCGGGGGGTGGTTGGAGGATGTGGGTGGTTGGAATGGTTGAAGATGTATATATAGTGAAGATGGCTTGGGTCAAAAAGGTGCATAAGTATTAGTTGTTGATACCCCAGGTTCAAGAATCTAGCAAAAGATGTACAGTAGATTTCGTTGTTTTTGGAGCTATATTTAGTTGACTGGAATGTAAGTTTCAAGTTTAGACAAAAGATTCATGCCACTTCTATTGAGTGGTGAACATCACTATTGCGCTTAGCCTTAAGCCTTGAGATGGTTTGAAAAGACAACCACTTCATCCTCCAGGCTCAGCAGTGTGAGGTGGATCCCAGCAGAGTACCGAGTGATTTATGAAAAACTTGTTGCTTCTAGCTTTCCAAATGGTCAGCATCTTATAGGTCTTCAATCTAATGACTATTCTTATTCGCTCCGCTGTTTTTTGGGACAGGTTCAGAAGGGTTCCATTTCAATCAAATGCTGACTTAGAGTAGGTAGCTTTGCGATCCTTCCATTAAATTCATGACCTCACTCCACTGGACCCCCGAAAAAAGGTACAGTAGAATAGGAAATCAACATGAACAAACAATTGGGGTTAGTGAATTCTTGTAGCTTCCCCAGATTGTCACTTACCAGCTGCATATTTTTTGTCGTGTGTATAGATGATTGGAAGGGCCTGATTTGGAGGTACAGGAAATATGCCCGACTCTGTGGGGCTCTTGTTGTAGGTTGATTAACAGGTGTGTGGGACAAGAGCAGCTTTCATGTGGTCATTCAAGTATATACATAAATCAAAGGTGACGATGTAGCCAAATAGTCTATAAGACCTAGAATGCACCCCGGTATGACTACACGCAACATAGGTACAGTATGAACGTCAGCAACAGTCTACAAGAATCATTTCCCCACTTCCCTCGTGGCTCCGTGTATGTCAGGACAGCAAACGAGGCTTGAATTGCTGTGTGCCTTGGATTAGCCGATAGTCGAATCTGGGAAGAGGAACACGTCAGGAGGGGAGGTGGCAGAGGAAAAGGCATGTAATAAATATTGATATGCACACCATTCCATTAAATTTTAGTCAATATACATATCAGTATTCATCAATATATATATATATATATATTTAGACTGCACCAACATATACACACAAAATAGATCCATATATTGGTACTTGAGATAGAGAAAAAACACAAATATTCATCGATACCGTAGCATCTATGCATATATGATATCATACAAATCACATCCCATCAGATCACCCTTCCAGGAAAGCGAGCATGGTCGTTTGGAGTTGGTCATCGTGCATGAACCAGGCGTGGCGTCTGTGTTGGAAGAGTTACACCGCAACAATAGCAGCAACAGCAAGAGCTACAATAGCAGCAGAAACAACACCCACAAAGGAAACCACTATGAAGATATGAAACGAGACTTGTGAAGGAGAAAACTTGACTAGGTCGCAGGAAGGTTTGGGGAGGGCGTTTCCGGGGTGAAATTGTTTCAACTGATTTCATATTCGATTATTTCCATTGCAAGTACGCGTTCAAAATCTTTCTCAAATAAAATATGTGTTTTTGGCCTAAAACATCATTCTTACCTACATGTTCACTCAGAATAAGGAACCAAAGAACGACCCTAAGAAAACGTGTGCAAAAAAAAGCGTGCCACAAAAAGAAATGCTACCAAGTAGTTTCATATCTGTTTAATCCTGTTGTATCCTGGCAGTGTTTTAACATGCCTCAGCCAGGTCTTGAAGTGGATGCAGTCATGCCTTGGACTTTGGATACCATGAAGGTAGATGAATGTTTCAATCGCGTGCATTTGAACTTTGGCTTCAACAAGAAAGCAGAACTGGTTGTTTGTAGTCGGTGTTGTTGGATGTTGTTTTGGACACCAACAGGTATATACGGTATAAGGGTCTTGGTCCTGCATTTGTTCTTTTTTCAGAGATGTTGGTGGAGGATCGTTGTTTTTCCTGGTACTGTCGCGGTATTTCATGTCACGTCAAACTTTCCTGTTTGTCTGGCACTCTACTGCTCAATGGGAAAACTCTTTTTCAATCACAACTGTTGACATGTAGATATTTGGCATCATTCTTATATAGTCCTCATCATCGTCCTTCACATGTTTGTTGGCGTGATATCTTCACATTATTTGTGAGAAAAAAAGGGTCCTCTCTTGATGTGAACTTCCCAAGGAAAGCCCAACACCGGGATTTTACATCCCTACTGAAAGGGCGAGGAGCACAAGTGGTTCACGTTCGCGATCTATTGATTGAGGTCAGTCATCAAGGACTCCCCCCCTAACCCTGGCTTGTAGAAACCCTCAAATCCTGCAACAAAATCCACTCAAGAATTCGATTTCAAGGCCACTCAAGTATTTGAGAACTTGAGATATGTGATTGTCCTTCGTATGTATATTTATATATATATATATACATACATAATACAGATACATGCCGCACACCGTGTTTGCTCTTTGGGACCAACGCTGCCGTCAAGAGACATAAAACTCAATTGGCCTTGGAACAGAAAACTCATCGGCAAACAATTCAACTGTTGTCTTCTGGCTACTGGTGACTGTAGTTTTGAGGGATTTCCTTGTCTACAACCACGTGGTCAAACAAGAACAATGAATTGATCCACTTCTTTAGATTAGGAACCAACATTTTGTCCCCAGCCATTTCAAGAAAGGGACTATGCCTTTGTTCAAGCTGTTTGAGGGAGTGCCGTATGCCATACTTCTTGTTTTCTGGGATCTGTACCTTCATTATGGGCACCCAAAAAAGGTCGGTGAAGCATCCAATTTTTTCCCTGGGATTTTCCGGAGGAGAAGAGGTGCGGAGGGAACTCTTTGAGTCCGTTTGGGGCAAAGACTTTGTGGATGGACACAACTTGGCGAACTTACAGGCTGGATCAGTGATCCCGGGGGAGTCGGAGTCTGGTTGAGTTTGTTCATGTAGTATCAAGCACATCTTTTCATTGGTGTACAGCTCACCCATGAACTTCACGAAGTATGTTCGATTTCCATTGAATTTCCATGAATTTCCATTGGATATTTACTAATTTCCACATGATTTCCAGTGGATTTCTGCCACCTTTTCCTTTTCAATTTTGTTTTCAGAGACGAGCAATTTTCGTGGAAGTTCCAAAAATCGGCTGTGAGGTAGATCAATTGATCACCGGCTTCAGTCGCGAATCCCTTCAGTTTGAGCAGCCACCCTTGATGCACCTTGGTCTTTGTTGGGAGACATGATGCTGTTGATGGTTCAGAAATCCGGCTAGCCAGTTGAGGTTGGTAGTTTATCCCATTGTTTGCAGGGTTTTTTACATTGCAGGAACTTTGGACCATCAACAGTATGAAATGAAACGAGGGCAACTTGTGCAACATGATTTGGACATGTTGGACGACATATGAGTTGAATGAATCTCCAATCTACCACTGAACTGGAATAAAGTCATCCAGAATTCATGCCCTCCACCCAACCACCGGTTGATCTTCATGTTGTTTTGAGGAACCTCTTTTTCATGCGCGATCCCATCTTCTCCGTCCCTGGTGGCTGGACAGTGATTGCAAGGTGAGGGATGATGGATCACAGGAATATCCGAGGATTGCTCCAAAAAGACTTTCATTCCGATCAATGTTGTGTGTTGTGTTTTCATAAGGCAACTATGGCTAGAGATACCAATGGCAAAGGGGAGGATATGGTAGCTAGAGGTTTCAAGTGCTTGTTTGAGTATTTGTCTTTTATGTAGATTATGATATTCTCGGCCTCAAGTAGGCGGGGAATCATTTTTTTCTGGGAAGTGGCAGGGAATCATCTGTGTTTTTCTTCCATATCATGTCATCAAGCCTTTGTAAATAAAATCCCGGCCTCAAATGCTGCTTCATCATTCAGAGACATTCCTGAAAGGGTATGCCGTGACCTCATGATACATTTCACGGACCTTCACCATGACGTTTTGGAAATTTGTGGATGTTGCAGGCCGTTCTTTCCCATTCGTCACCAAGAATCTCGTTTCTGAGCCGAACTTGTATCCAGGTGGAACATGAAGTTGGAAGGAAATTACACCAGCATGTAGATATTGGTAGAACCTTCGTAGTCTTGGACAGATAGGTTGTTTTTTGTTCTGTCACTGTAATGTTGTGCCATTTTTTTACAACACACACTTACAACAACACACTTGACAAATCCAATAAACCTGTCTCCTGTCATTTCTGTCGAGTACACCTACCCTCCGGGAAACTAACACATCCCTTGGGAAAAGGAAAAAATCATCGACTCAAAAGTGTCGGCTGGGATTCGATATGTTAGTTCCCAAGAGGGTAAAAAAAAATCTCTGACCTACTGTTGATGGTTCAGAACTCCCAAGGCCAACCACCTTGGGATGTAAAAGAAAACCTCTAAATGAATGGGATTTCAACTACCAACCTCCCTCAACTGGTGAGTTGATCCCGGATTTCTGGTTGCCATCAACGGCATCATGTCTCCCAAAGAAAGACCAGGGTGCATCAATTTTGACCAATAGTTTTCAGATGGGTTGGTTCAACCACCAACTAGATCATGATTTGGCCTATGGCCTCTGGGTTCTTCCCAACGACTTCCCTGCTGCTCCGAGGCTTGCTCCGAGCCATTTTCCGATTACATCCCAGCCTGAAAGATGTGAAGGTCTATGAGGGCCTTGTGGATGATCCGGAGGTTACCATTGAAGGAGTTGGGTTGTGGCAACATGGGGGAGGATTTACAGGTTTACTGGTAAATGAGAGTTGACCTTTCGTACGTTTCCCAGAATAAAGTATATATATACAGATAAAATGTGGGTGAAACCCACTAAAGTAGTACACATGCTTCTTCGATAGTGTATGATGTTTGACGCAGTAGCTGCATGCCTGCAATAGTGGTTGGATTTGCCTTGATGGATTCGTCCCATGATCTATCAGTTGGATGGAAGAAGAATCTTGGGCTTATATTAGGTCGTATATATCCAAAGAAGGATACTGTCTTGGGCACGAGCAAACTGAGAAAAAGACATGGAGGGTATAGTAAATCAATGTTTTTTTTCATATGGATGAAATTTCATCAGGACCTTGAAGGGACTGGCCCTGCTTCAGATAATCCTTAGCGAATCTCCCAATGTTGTACCGTGAACGATGACAATTTCCGCGGGGGAATGAACTGGTGGTTTCAGATTGCATCCATTTCCTCCCTTCTCACAACGAAATGCCCACCCTTTCCCAGATGAATCTCAAACAGACCCCTGCCCAAGAGGAGGGGATATTTTGGTAGCTGATAGTGAGACAGTGCTGGTGGGTGTCTCACAACGAACCAATGAGAAGCTCGGTGGCATTTTCCGAACGTGGCAAATCCATTAAGACCAAAACTTTGCAAGGAATTGGATCTTTGGGAATTGGCAAGAGATTCTAGCATGACTGCCAATTTGTGCAATGCTAAGAGGCTCAAAAAGCTAAACAACCAAATGGCCTCCAAGAAGATAAATGTAAAGATCAATCTATACCTCTACCATAATCTACTAGTACTGGTAACATTTAGGCGTTTTTCGACCCAAATCAATTCGCTTCTTTTGAAGGATATTTTGGGCTCCCTAACCTGAAGTTTAGGCTCCATTTGATCATGTTATTGTTCAGTTCTGGCAAAGAAATCCTGCACCCATTCGGACAATCAAACCCCTACAACTTAGTGAACATTTATATACCGTATCATGTTAGTTTTCGGGGGTGTACTGTCCAGTGCTCTTCCCAAGCACTGAGGAAAGGTGCCGACAAATTGGCCAAGTTTTTGTTCGCCACTTGGCAGTTTTTTAATGTGAAAGTTTGGGACATTCCTGGGACCTACCCTTTCTCCCATCATGGAAGTGGAAAATTACCCTAAAATGAAAGGAAACTAATACTGATAATATTGGAAGTTCCCATTTTCCCACTTCCATGATTATGGGTGGAAGGAAGGGTAATTTTTTTGGCTCTTGAACTACCAGTTGTTGGACGAAACATCACCAGTTGATGGTGTAACCATGATGTGAATCCAGGTGTCAAAACTCCTCAAGTTGAACCTGTTGAAGCCAGTGGTTACGTACATGTGCATGGGGGATGTTCCTAGTGACATATTTGATGAACCAACAAGATGTCTTATTCAGCGATGGTGAAGGACCGTCTCCCCCCCTAAGCAAACTGTAAAAGGCTCGACCCTGGGGAGGAAGTTGGATTTACTTGGCACACCTTCAAGAGACCCAAAATGGAAGGCAGAACTCCTTTCAGTTTACTAGGAACTTCAGATATGGTCGATAGGGTCCGCTTAAATTTCTCACTGATTTCCAAAAAGAGAAGCTACTAGGGACAAACATGGATAGATGAATACTCTGCGGATATGTTCCACTTGTACATATAATTATAAATGCATTTCAGGGGATATAACGTGTATATATATATATAACGCGTAGCACCTATCTTCCCTTACTTCTGCTAGATTTGCCTTATCCAATGATCCTATGTAATCCCAGGGACATCCCACACCACACCGCGAAAGCGATTTGCCCCCTTTTTTGCCGAGGAAAACACTCCAGTGCAACGGGTTGTGGCTTGGTGATGATCATTATTCAAGCGATTGGTGTCTTTTGTGTGAATTGCGTGAAAATCCCCAGAATTTGGAATGTTTGTTTTTAGGCTGCAGGATTGGATCATTTGTTCAAAGCTCTTCCCGTCTGTCAGAAGTTGATTGCTTTCCGTGTTCGAAACCTGGAAAAAGTCATGGGAAAAGCGAACAGAAAAAAAAACCCGTGTTTTCGGGCAATTTTTTCCAACCCAAACTCCCTGGCTGGACATGAAGATGGAACAAAAAATCGTGAAGTTTTTCGTGTTTTTTTTTTTGAGGTGAAAGTCTTCATTCCCAAGCAACGTGCTTTTATGCATTTGGACACCTTGTTCACCTTCTTGGACCGGGCCACAGTTTCTGGGACTTGCTCCGTTGGGTTGGGGTGAGTTGGGATAGGAGAAATCAAATTCCAATTCTTTCAACCATACATATTTGGAAATGTTCGTGGGTATTCTTGGATTTTTTGTTGGTTGTGGATGGGCCAAGGTAAGCAATGGTGTGAGGGTGTGAAGAAATGCACGTGATCTTAGAAACAGGAGGATTGAGAGTGGTCACTCTGGTGACTGAAGCATATCTCTTTTAGTTCAACCAGTATTCGCTTCATCTACGTTGGTACCGCTAAGTAAGTTCCAATATCATATTTCAAGTTCTGGGAGGTGCTATTGTAAGTAAGTTGGAGGGTATCTAGTACCGAAGTGAGCTCTCAAGACAGAACTTTCCACAATATCCCAGCAAGTCAGATTGCGACACAAAGTTCGCCAAAGATATCAATCAGCTGAGCGTGTGACTTGTATATATTTTTTCGATTTAAACTTGTTTTCTTGGATTTGCATAGAGACTGCACTTTTGATTTTCAGAATCTTCAACCCAAACCCCACCTGACTTAACCATCCTTCTCCTTCACCATGGAATGTTGAGAGGTGGGGTAAGGGGTTGATTGGTTGATTGATGCCGGTGGAGCCTAGGTTCTTACCATGCCCTATTTTTGGTCAAAGCCTGAAATCTACGCAGAGGTGGCACGTCGTGCCAACCTGCCTCCTGGCGTTGGGGTGGTAGGTTGGATCAGAGGGATTGAGAGCAGTGGTAAGTGCTCAAGATTTGTAGGATAAGGCTGAACCGAGTCGTTCTTTGTCTTATTGTGAGAGATTTTTTTTTTGGGAGATCTTTTTGTGGAGCTTTGATATCATGTCTACTAGTACAGAATATATCATACATATAGTCATCTCCCTCCAGACAGAATGTAATGTCCTTGACCGCACAGATTGACAGAATTCTCAAGATGTTTTTTCTATCCACCAAAGGTGACAGGTTTGAGTCTGCCTATGCAATTGGGGCGGTCCTAGCGCTTAGGCTGAATGAAAAGATGGGTAGCGATCAACGACAGAACGTGGAGGAGTGGGTGAAAGAACCCCCACGTATCGAGGTACCCGGGGAACTACCCAAAGTGCTGGAATGTGTTCCTCTGAGGAATCATGGGATCGTACAGGCAAATGGGCGACTCCTTATAGCTCTGGTACATTTTCCTGTCATCTCAAACTATCTAGTCACATATGATCATATATGACAGTTCAGGAATATCGATGAATACATCCTAACATCAATTCGTATCATATATTCTGCTTAGTACAACCTACCTCTAGTACAACCCACCTCTATTCCTGTTCTTTGTTTCTCTGTGCTGGTTCAAACTTGTCGCTTAATTGCGAACTTCTTTATCCTCTCATCAGGCAGTTGAGAGATGTCTAGTTTTGGGATCAAAAGGTCTCAGGTGCAAGAGATAGTCAATACCTCAAAATTGAAACAGGTGGTGAAACAGGTTGGGGTGCAAAAGAATGAAAGACCGAAACCCTAAAAAAACGTAGTGAATAGTCAGGGAATTCGGTCAACATGCCTAATTATATGTGATATATTTAAAAGACGTTTCCAACCCGACCACGATTAAAACGTCAAACAGTACAACTTCCCGGCTTTTTTGTCCTTACTTCCTGGTAGCTTCAGCGGAGAAAAGTTCCCTTCTTGCCAGCCAGGTACTCTTCAAAGGTGACCCAATTCCCAAGAAATACAAGTGACTTGGATGCATCACCTGAATCACATGAAGGCCTATCATCCCTTAGGGCAAGTTATTTGATCATTTAGATCCCATGGGAAATGTGTACTTTTACAATGAACATGATATGATACGGAAAATCTACCTTGAACCCGTGCGCAATCTACATCTTTCAAATTCCTGGGAAGCGTCAACACCTCATGCTAAATTGATAATTCAAAATTTGTGACCCCCCCCAAAAAAAAAGTCATAATTTCTTGCCTCATCGCTTGTTTCCTAGAATCTCAACCATCCAGTTTTCTCAAATTGCTGGAGTTTTCTCGAATATTGCTGGATCTCAAATTTCCAAGATCACCAACTCATCCAACCACCTTTTTTTGGACTTCTTCATTCAGGCATGCGATGACGGGTCTTCAAGCTGAAGGTGTTATCGACCAGGCATACTTTGTTTGTGGTGCTGAAGGCTCATGGCCTTCCGCAGAAGCACATGTGGCAGCCGCCTTGACTGAGCAATGGAATGATGCAGCCAATGTTTTTTGCTTAGCACCTGGGACAGTGGTCGCCTATAAGTCTCTTGGCATGTTATTAAAAGAGAAGCAAAGATTATTACCACAGGTGGGATGTGATGTTGCAAGACTTTTTGAAGATGCTTGAGTTGAAAAAAGGGATGTAGTGGAGTAGGGACCATATAATTGTTGAAATTTGTTTGCAGGGAAAGTGGCTGCGATACATATTGGAATCTGATTGCGGCATGATATCCACTGATGTTTGTGTTTTGGAAGATATGAGTGGCGTGGAAACGAAGTGCGAAACATGTTCTCTTGCACCAGTCTTTGATAAGCATTGGAACATCCCTGCACCCTGTTTTCAATCACCCGGCAAATTTGATATGGATCCTGGATCCTAAAATCAATCTACGTACAGTAATGCTTCTGAAAGCTTGAGGAATTTTTGGGGACACTATCCGTTTATATATACATAGTTCTCCCAAGAAAAAGTCCCAAGTCATTTTGGGGATTTTCTGCAAGCTGACTCAAGCTAGTAGTTTTTTTCAAACAGAGCCCACAAGAATCATGATCCACACTGTTGGGTGCTGTGCTTCGTCCACATATTATGTAAGATTTGGACAATTTTTTATATGGTGTTGTGATGATTTGGTGAATGTTTGTCCGCGTTAGTTGTTGGTTCGGAATGATTGGACTTGGATTCTGACTGATGGGATCTCTTCGGTTTCTATCCACAGTATCCAAGACCACGGACATGAATCCAAAGGGTTAGATTGGTTGCCATCTTTTTTGCCAGCAGAATCGATCAATTCCAGAACATGGAAGCGTTTATCAAAATTATGTGACCCTCAAATCATCTTTACATGATGCTGAATATCCCGGAATCATTTTTAGGGAATCACCCTAGATTACACAACTTCATGTTCACGCAAGCCAATTTGAAAGATTCAACCACCACTTTCTAACCAAATCTTGTGAAGTTCAACCTTGAACATAATTCCAAACATTTCCCAAGGGTCACCAATTTCCCTTTCCATCCCTCACCATTCTCAAGAGTTGGATTTTCAATGTTTGCACGCACCCAGGTGGTGTACACGCACCATTGCCCATCTCCAAGACACTTGGTGACACAAGTGCAAAGAGTAAAAAGCACTGATGCAGATAAGCCAGAGGTATCCTTACCTGATGGTACTTTCAATTTGCTTTTCAATAAGCATTCCAAGTTTGAAGCATGCAAGCATTTAAAACACATGATTTGCCAGAATTATACTACACATTGTAAAATCAACTAGCGTGTATCTCCGCTTTGATCCTCCTCCAAAGACATCTTTGCGAGGAAATATGCCGCTATAAGACCACAGGTGGCAACAGTTTACAAGCATACATTTGCCTGTGGCAATTGTCCACTTACTTGCTGCGAGGAAAGCTAGCAACTTCATTTAAGCAGACTAAATGGTTGGACATCTTAGTACTGTGGTTTCAAGCAATGACCATTTGTTTCTAAATGATTGTAGCTTTTTTTCAGCTCCTGACAAAGGATGAAGTTCGTGTTTTTTTTCAAAATGGTTCAATGTTTTTAGTATTTCAGGTTGATGGAAGGGTGTAAGTTTCTTACATTCACTTCATTTCAATATCGAAGGCTCAGAGCTTCAAGTAATTGAGGCAATGATGCAGTAATTTAGTTTTTCTTCCTGAAGTTCCAGGCCTCTCTTGAACTTTTGATTTGAATTTTGTCTAAGGACAATGGTATTGACGTCTTAGAACTGGATGGCGTTGAGTTGATGAAGGGTCGTGGTGGAGCACGCTGTATGACCTTTCCCATGCGCCGGAGTTTGTCCCTGGAAGTCTAGGCTTCTTGGTTTCGGCTTTTTTCGGAAGTTTCGAGGCCTAAGTCTAAGTGAAGATGGCGCGGCCATGGCCCGAGATGACTCAAACCATTGAACTTCCAATGATTTAACCATTGAAGTTATATAATACTTACTGGTCCCAAATTGGTGGTGACTTTGGGTACCAGATCTCCTTGGTTTTGTTGGGGAAGTATCGATCTTATTGGGATCCAGATCATTTGGTTGTTCATTTTGAGTTAAGTGCAATACTTTCCATGCGGATCAAACTGCCGATCTAAACCCCCCCCCCGTTTTAGCAGGACGTGAAGAGCCAGCCTGAATCTGTCCAACACCGGCGTTGGGCAGATAGTGGGTGAAGTCTGATTGCATCAACTCCTTTGCAATCACTTGCAGATCATCAACCCCAGATTTCAACTGATTGACCGGCAAGTCTCAATTGACGCTTGATCCTGAGGTTGAACATCGCGCGGACGGTTCTATTCCAGACTGAAGCCAGTTTTTGGGGGTACAGGTTTATGTCTATTGTTTAAATTAATTTAGATGTTATTTCTGAAGCATGATATGTACAGATGTAGTGAAATAAGATTATGTTATGCAATGACAGATGGTTTGATCTTTTGTGAGAGCCAGCCAGAAAACACAGAGTGTAAAATACAGATGAAAGTCTTTGACTTGCACGTCACCAGATTCCAGCACACTTCCGTCTCAAGGGACGGACAAAGGATGCAATAGATGCATGTACACAACTGCATCCTACTCTTTGACAGGGCTCTTCTGTGCTTTTGATGTTGTTTAGGCAGGACATTGATATGGAATTCAGACCTTTGTGATAAAAAGGTGTCACATCTTTAGTATACTTTGCAGAGTCAGATTTTGATTTTAGTAACATCATTCTCAGCAAAGGATTGGATTTTCAAGGTCTTCGTGCCTCAAATGCACAGCCAAAAGACGTCAAAGTGAAGGATCCAGTGAAATCGCCAGCAATATGCTGCGGCCTCACCAACAGGCCCAAAGTGCACAAGCGAACGGAGAAAAAGCGTCAGAGTCAGAGATGACAATCAAAACATTCAGGTGAGCAATGTTAGGCGTCATTAAAACGATATTGTTTTGATTGAAACGGGGGGATTACAATTTACCATTTGAGAAAATCACAGCAAAATCCACATAAACCACCCATATGAATCTCCGTGGAAGCTATATGTATGTGTTCGCATAAAGCGACCTGTATTGGTATGTATGACAGATCCCAAACATGGATGGTTGTAGATTCTAGATGGCGAGTATGTTCGAATCTTTTGGGTGAGTCCGGATTTTCCATCATTTGGCCGGAAAATATCAGATGGGTAGGTGAAATAAGACTTGTGATTCACTAACATATGGACTAGCCTACTAAGCCAATATGATATCCTCTGCTAAATCAACTAACCAGCCATATGGGTGATGAATTCGTGTTGTGATCATGTACCCCTTGAAAAGAAATTAAAATGATCCTTACCGCCGACGGTTGAACTTCAAGGACATCAGAGAGTAGTAAACACTAGATATAATAAGAAAACATCCGCAGTTTCATTTTTTTTTGGTTTCTTTTTTCACTTGTGTTGCAGTTGCGTCAAATATGCAGCTTAAGATTACTGTTTAGTTTAGTTGTGTTCACGTGGTGCAGTCCCACGCGACCGGCGTGGCGTCCGATTTGCAACACTATCGGCACGTTTCATGATTCACTTGCCACGCTCTCTTCTTCAACAAGAATCACTTTTTAAGGTGCTTAGGAAATTCATTGTGCATCATATTCATGTGATCTGTCAGTCAACTTGTTAAGGACCCATGATTTTAAGTCCCAATGTAGATAGTGAAGATATCTGATGTTTGACTCAGTGAACCCCAAGATGATCACCTTCTCAGGTTCATACTTCCGGTTACACTCCGGACAACAGCGACCTTCCAGATGTAAGGTGGAAAACCTTGGTTGGTTCATTGGTGCATTTGATGGATGTTCAAATCAAAGATGTAACCATCCCATCTTTTTGCAAATGAAACAAATTGGATGGATTCTCTAACTGGGTTCAAATAGAAAGGAGAATGGCTGAGTTGCATGGAAGGTGAACATTTAGGAATCATCGAAGCCTTTGTTGTTTGTCGACATCTTAAGTGTGAAGAAAGAGGTTTTGATGGTCACTTCCCCTTCATGAAGTGACTAAACTTAAATTGGAGCTGAAGGCCGTGGGAAACAGAATGATGGTTTAGTACTTTTACCACTCATCTCAACAAGCAAACCAAATGACCAGGCCCAAGACTGATCGACTTGACATTGAGCCTAAGACCCAGGTACATGGGTATCCAAGGAAAGGTTGGGGGATGGCATGGCCGCATGGCCTTTCCCGAGTCATTTCCCGGCCCTTCAATGGGACTCATTTTTTTTGGGGATTAAAGAAGCAGCAAATGTATGGTAATATTGAGGGATTTCTTTTATAATAGTGCATCGTTTGGGTTGGTGATATATGATGACCCGTGCCCATATCAATGGCTCAAGTGCCCGGAGAAATATTATGGTGGTCACAGATGGGATGCATGCGGGATGGCTCATGTCAAACTTTTGGAGATCCATTGGAAAAGCTATTTGATCGAAGACTCTGAAAGCTCGGTGAAATGGAAGGTCTTATAGTGGCTATCAACCCTGTCTTGAAAATGGTTACACTAATCTCACTATGACACAATGTGGGTTTGATTGGATGGGGCAGATAAAGCCATTGTTCCAGGGCTGAAGAATGAAGGTTTCAAAACCCTGGGTTGGATGGGATTCTCACTATGGATGAACGGTAGATGCAATTTGTTTTTTCCAAACAAATCCACCAAAAACAGACACCAACAGGCGTCCTGCCTCTCGCTCACGTGACGTGAAACGAACGCCTGGGTGTGTGCAGGTGTCGTCGCCAGCGCCAAGAAAGACCTCTGGATTTGAAGCAGAAGACTTGGTTGGAATGCCCAGTTCCATGGCAAGGGTAACACATCTCAGCAACGCAACGTAGCATGTGCAATTTTTCAGGATCACTTATATAGATAGCTTGTAGATTCACCATGAAGATTCATCCTTGTAAACGAGGCAGCTTTGTTGATGCTTCACTCAGCATGTGCGCTGGGCAATGTGAGGGGAGCTCAGTTGGGAGGAGAATTTGTTTCGTGTTGGGATCTCTCCATAGGATGGAATCGTGGACGTTGGGATCCTCTATGAAACATATGATAGACCAAAACGGTCATTGCGGTGTTGGATGGCGGGATATCCCACCTTTGTGTAACTGCTGGCAACTGTATGGAACTACTAGATTTTGGAGTTGGGTATGTCCAAAGAGCTAAAACATCCAGGGACGGTAACTCTTTTCGTTTCACCCTGAGGTCTCTGCTGTTAAGAAACTGCTCGCTGCAGATGGGTCAAGGGAGTTGGTGGATGCATGCGATGAGTTGGGCTCGACAGCGTTGGAGAAGGTGCGCTCCTTGTGAGTTGTGCTGGGGATGTTTTGGCAGGTTTGCAGCCTGTGCAAATCATGATGGCAGGTTTTTGAAAAAATATGACATATGTCTGGTCAAATTATAGCGACCTCACACGACCTCACCCCAAAAGGTAGCCAAAGAAGGGAAAAATCCAGGTTGGTGAAATGTTATAGATAGTTGGGCCAGATATATGTGATATGTATGATAGAAATCTTCTAGCATCCCTACAGCAGAGTGTTCATCAAGACAAAAAGCTTTTGGGATGAATTACCCTGGTTTTGAAGATAACTCCTCAACAAATAGGAGTCACTGATGCTTCAATGGTTCAAGCGCAGCGTGAGACCCTGAGCTGTTGGGAAGGATTGCAATTTGCAATTATCAAGGCCAATAGACTCTTCACGGCTGCAATGGGGTTTCTTGTTGAATGTTTGTGGAATATTAGCGGCGAAAATTCACATGATATGTGGATGTTTGTAGGTGTATGTTCTGAAAGATATTTTGGTGGGAAGATCTTGACAATATCTTTGGGGGAGAAACAACTCACGTACGTTTTTTCAAAACAATGCTCTTTGATCCTTTGTAATGGTGGGGTGGGGGTTGCTGCTGTTTTCTGTTTGGGGTTACACAAACCTGATTTCCAGGCCTGTTTGGCAGGGCATGAGGATGTGGTTCAACTGCTCTTGGCTAAAGGTGCTTCTGCCAAGGCCAACGAGTGGAGAGTCGAGTGGTTGGCCACCTCCTTGTATTATTTTCTTTGGGGTCTCCTCCATTGCTACTAAAGCACTATTTATTGAGGAGACCAAAAAATCTGGTCATTCATCAAGTTTGATTTTTCATCAGGTCTACAGGTGTAAATGGCCGAAAGACATTTCGAAACCAGATGAGTTTTGTCCGGGGAAATCCAAGGATCCCTTGATATTCCATGGATGAACGCCACATTTAATTTAGATTTTTGCTACCATGTCCCGATCATCTTTGTCATCGATGTTTTTGTCATCGATATCTCCCAGTGAGACGTCGCATCAGGGCATCCCCGGAGCACCATCTACACCGTTGCACCGCCGGGGCGCATGGTCAACGGATGACAAGTCGGAAATCCGAATTCTAGTTTTCACTGCTGAATTTTGGTCAGATCTGACCGTTTTCATGTGGAGATCCAACTTGTTACAAAGGGTTCAGTCACAATGGAACCTTCTAGTGTAGCCATGTAAAGGACATTGACGGTCCTTAACATCTTCATGTCTCACCATGTCCATCGGCTTCGCCATTCCAAAGGTCATTCAGACAACATTTATGAAGCTATGCCTATTCTGATGCATGATGAGATAGGTAGCCTTGTTCCCTGTTTGCAAGTCCACAATATTGGATGAGTTTCATGCACCAAGTGAAAGCTAGTGCAACTGGCTCAACACACAAGGTCTGCCAAACCGGGATTCCTCGATTTATTTATTTTTTTGTGAAGTATTCATAGCCGCAGCAAGAGAGACATACCCACCAGTCCTCAGATAAAAAATGGGCCAGCATCGCTAGGCACCCCCCCCCCACCCCCATGGTTATGGGTCTGCATAGTAGCGCNATATATACATATATTATGCCTTGAGGTGATTTAGCCGATCCTTGACTAGTGTACTTATGTATCAAATATTTGTAGAGTATCCACCCATTGTGAACTGTAGGTTCTCATTGACTTATCCACAACAGGCACAGACATCAATCCCAGCGTCATTGGGTCCGCACATGATTTACCTGGTTAGGTACTGCGTCCCTGGGAGATGGTCCCAAAACCCAGCGGATCTTGAAGCTTTTGTTGGAATCTTGGTGCAGAAAGTAAAGACTTTGCAGGAGAGGAAGAAGGACATCATAGGACTTGGAAGCAATTCTTTTTTAGGGAGAAACAAAATAAATATATATTTATATATAGGGGAATTAGAGGGTGACATCATTCCCCAAACATATGATGTATAGGATCTTTGTTCACTCGTTTTGAAGGGGTTGAATCAAGGTTTCTGACCATGGATTTTTCCCAGGATGGAAAGGTATCATAGTCATAGCTGGAAGGTTGAAAAACCCAAACGACACCCCCACCACTGGTCCCATGATTTTTTTTGGAAGTGAAACTACCTCGGTACCAGGTACCATAGTTTTTATTGGGAGCCAGTCCTGAGCCACATTTGACAAATCTGGTGTGGAGAGTTGGATGTAGGGAAAGACTCCTTGCATCATGGTGATATATATATGTATTTATATATATATATATTATAAAGCTATACTTTCATTTCTTGATCTCTTGATGTTTTGTTCCTCTCAAGTTTGCAGTGGTTGTTATTTGACATTTTGTACATGAAGGTGTGTTGAATCTTTACTCAAAGGACCATCCTATCCTACGTACACCGAAGACCCGTATAACAGTCCATTCGACAGGGGAAACACATCCTCCATACCCTCGGAACCTTTTATGGCACTGATGTGTCTATGATCCAAACTCAAACCTGAACCGTGCGGAGAAAAACTACTCTATGCACTCTTTTAAACATGTTCCTAAGTGTTTTGGGACAGATAAGGCCTTCTTTTTGAAGGTACCAATGGGGAGCGGGTCCTCTTCGATGTAATTGGGCAATACTTCTTTTGTTTTTTTCTCCCGGAAATAAGATATCAGACTCCCGACGAAGCTTTTTTTGCACTAAACTTTTGTCATTTACCACAGATTTGGACCCCTTTTCTTTAGTTCAAAAAATCTGTATCTTGCTATACGATTCTACATGAGCAGTGATCGAGACCCTGGATGATTGATGTTTTATACAATGGATTATACTATCTCATAAAGCACTGCTTGTAGTAAGCAGGAAATGTGCATTATGTTTGGGTCCCTGCATGTCAACCAACCAGGCAACCAGGAATTCGAGGGAATGTCACTGATCGTCACTGGTGGGTTCCAAGGACAAAGATGCCAATCCCAATATCAAAGACTCGTCTGGGGCATCCGTTCAGAATAAAGGGGGGCTGGTTGGAGTGTGGAAAGGTGGAAATGGGGCAGGAGAAGTAAACATGAAATCTTCTACTAGTACAGTATATATACAAAGATCACAAGAGAAATGGTAAATATGGGTGTAAGTTTATATAAGTTAGTGGTGCTCCCATATCCAGTAACGGTGACCTCCAAAACACTTACATTATTTATTGAAGGGAATTGCTATAAACCTTCACTTGCCACTGTTAGTGATGGGTATAAATCAGATTGAGCATAGCTACTAGTTAATAATGGCAAAGCATATATGTGATAGAATTTGAACCAATGCAGTGAAATTCATACATGAGGTTGTAAGATGTTGTAAGTTGTAGAGGTAGACATATGGCACAGGAAAACCTGTATTCACATACCTTACTCTTGCATGCTGCATGTGTACATCATGTCTGTTGAATTCATGTATACCACCCTTTGTCTGTATTCTTTCGGTGTTGTCCCAAATTAGGGGTCAAATAACTTATCATTTTTTCAAAAGGTAAGTAGCATAAAACTGACTCAAGAGCAACTTTTATAGTTCTACAGGGTATTTTGCCGAAGTATACGGTAATTTGCGCAGTGGACGGCATTAATGCGATTTGATTTGATGAAAGGTAGAACTCAACCGGGATGATGTGATCAGTAAGTGTATGAATAAGACGATGACATGGGACTAGCAACCCCTGATCAACATGTCCTAAGTAATACTAGAACATTTGCTCTTTTGTTTCTTTCTTATCGTGCTGATTTTGATTTTTCCTATTACTGTTATATAAACTCTATGCTTGGAATGGGTTTGTCCTTATTTTTGATAATGAATCCTGCAAGAAAAGTCTTTTTCAATTTGAGTGATGGTTACACGGGTTCCCAACTCAGATTCAATATGTTTTCTTAAAACAAATTGTGTTAGGTTTGTTCCATTGCCATGCTAGATTCAATGTTCACTTAAACTGGCCATTCTCATTTTGGCGTCCCCAGTTTGGATGCTAGGTCAGGTCGCTTGGCCGCTGAACTCTTTGAAGGCACTGCTGGATGGCAACTGTGAGGTAGCCTGGATGGTTTGGGTGAAGGAGAATTTGTTTTCGCATGGATACAAACGGATGGTGTTGTTTTGTGACATGCTTTTTTGCAAAAAGCTGGGTGTTTTTTTTGGAAAGACACATTCATTTTGTTTTGAGATGTTTCCGGGAATTGATGTCACTCACATCATCTGTATGATATCACATTGGTGAAGAAGAAGGGAATTCCGTGCACTTTGGGTGAGCGTCACCTAGAAATTGGCTTGCATTTTCTGGTCGACAAGTTTGTGTCTTATTGCAAGAGCAACTTTACACGAGTGAATGATGATTGTTGGAAATGCATCCGGCTGCAACAGATCAAGTTATTCTTGGGACATCCAAACGAATTTAAAGTCAACTAAAGTAGGAACAAAAAGTGATTGAATACAATTTCCATCTGATTTCCATCAATCTTTATTTCATTTCATTTGGTTGTAAAACCTAGACTTATATTTGATACCATGATACCTCAATTCAAGGCCATCTCATCCATCCCAGACTCGTTGGTGTAATCTCATTGTCCGCCCTGAGGTCCATCTTGCAGCCCGGCGCACTGAAAATGGCGCTGCGTGAGATCTGTGGTGTGACAAACTACTTTAAGGATATTTGTACCATGATTATTAGCTAGAAACTACCATTTTTCAGGAGATGTCACCTAGAAAAACCTCCCTTCCTCTCAAGCATATCTCAGTTGTTGATTTCGTTGGCGTCCAAAAGATGGGGGGGTTTTCGTGACAGGTGCCGTTGAGCTCAACGACATGCTCACACGCTCCGGGATTTTCATCCCCTTGTGGATCATGTACGCAAACCCTGCCTGGGCATCTGCAGGAGTGTTGGTTGTGTCTTGTTGATCTCTAATTGGGTTGTACATAGATGCGATGTAAACAAAGGGGGTGCTTGTTTGCCATCATCAAGTTAGGAAAGAGGATAGCAGTGATGACAGCTCTGCAGTTAGATTCGGATTCCTCAAGATGTTTACCACCTTTCTTTTCATGATTCAACATGATAACAGCTGAACCGTGCAGAACAAATGGATGGTTATAACAACATGTGGTATATACACCTCAACTTCCCTCAACAGAGTATGCAAGAAATTCCACTTTAACACTTCCCAGAGAAGGGCATTGAAACTTAAATGGTCTTCTAGCAGCTGGTAGACAGGTAAAACATCTAAGAAGCATCAGGTGATCGATAAACCTCAAGTGTTTCCGGTCCTGGTAACCTTCGGTATATTCTGGACATGTCTGAAATGACCAGCACTTCCTGGGAATTCAAGAAATTTGAACGCTCCGAGAATGTATTTATGATTTTACGGCTTCAATGGGGAGCTCAAGAACACTAGAGCTCGCAACATTTGGCACAGTAGTTTCCATAAAACATTTTTTAAAGGAATCTGAGAATTTGATGCACCTTTGCTTTTGATCAGTGTCAGATTTGAATAAATGACCATGTCTGGAACAAGTCAACTCGGTGTTTTGCTCCCCAAGTTCTTGATGTCAGTCTAATGGTTTTCCATTGGTTTCCCACGCACATGATTCCGATTACCAACTAATCAAGCCCTGAAACTCTAAAGATTGTTGAGACCATCTGGAAGATGTTCAGAGTTCATGCGGAGTTCTGTTTTGTTTTGATGTATTATTATGCGTATTTAGCATTTTACGAAATATTGTACAACATCTATTATTCTTTTTGACTTTTTGATATACATGGATTCAAAAGCCGGAGGTGCAGCACCATTACGATTCACTTTTTGCATCAATTTTTGAAGTCTATGTATAAAGTGCAATTGTGGTTGGACCTTCCCCTTCTTACAGATGTTTGAGATTCTATTCGGTGATCACCTTGTCTTTCAGTCCTTTCACATTCTGAACAAACAATGGAAACAGTTGCTTTACCAGGGTTTGCCAGGGATCTACTGGATTAAATTTTACTTCTCACCACTTCCCCTCAACGAAATGAAGAAACAGCTTATCACGGGCAACTTTACGGTTTGTGAGTAGCTATCTACTGACAAAAACAACCTGAATTCCTTTGTAAAAGAATGAATGGCCCGGCTCTCTCTGGAGCTCAATTGGATTAATGTCATTTTTCGGTGAAGGATTCTGTCGCATCAGTTGCTTCTCCTTGCGTTGCCTTTCGTCGGACTCAGAGAAGATAGTAACAGTGGACATTGGCCTCCCAAAGAAGCGTCGAAGTAGTGGCCGAAACCCAGCCATGCATATGTAACGATTTTTAATGATTTTCACAATTTGTGAGCTTGTTTCAAACCTTTTCTAAAACTCAATAATCTCAACAATCTTTTCAACCCCTTTACCCAATAGCTGAGCATGTTTTTTTGAAAACAAACATAGTTTTCCACCTTGAAAATAGGAAACCATGACAAACAGAAACCTGGAAACCCATGTTTTTTCACCACGTTTTTGTTGTTTGAAAGCTTTCTGCACCTCAATGCGCTGGCGCAATGTCGGATCCCAACGGGAGCCCTGACGGGAGTCCCATTGGAAGCCCTGGTGATGCTTCTCCGGAGACATCTCCGGTGCCACCAGGTGGGACATGTTTGATTCCTGGAAGATGCAGAACTGAGTTCTTGTTCTTTTGGTTTCTGGCTTTCAGAAAAAATACATTAAGTACCATGCCTCCAGCCCTGCAGTCTAACAAAATTTTGGCAGGATATAACAATTCTTACCTTCCTACAATCAAATAGCCAGCTACCAACAAGCACTTCACTGTGTAATTGAATCTTTTTGTGACCTATCTGACCTAGTGCCCAACATGTCCGTGTCAAACTGTGAAACCCAACTAAACCACCCCTCGCGTCCCAAGTCTATTCGTTTTGGGAGGGGATTTGCTTTCCAGGAGTGAGGATCAAATGATGACTAGTCACAGTTCCTTAGTCGCTTATGAATAGGATGCATAGAGACAGATTGGAATTTACACATGATTCAGGTTGGCAGGTTCTCCCCATATTTTGATATATTTTGCTCAGTTTAGGTAAATTGATAATTCAGGTTGACATGCAATTCTGATGGCATCATCCCAACCATGCCAGGCCCAGCGCCCTCGCGCGCCACGCCTCCGGGTTCAGCAGACAGGAATGGACGTCCGTGGCTGGGCGTTAAGAGTTGGAGTTCCTTTGGATGATGTGATTTGAGGTTTCGGGGTTGAAAGTGATCGCATATGGGATATGGGACATGATATATGCAGCGGTAAACAAATATAGCCATGGAATATACGCTGCGATTAAATGTAAATACCTGATTTTCAAAAGGACCCACATCTTCAATATTGCAGGTTTTCCATTGTTGTGTTGGTGTAGTAGTGGGAACACCCTTGAAGTTAAAAAATTAAGATGGAATCCACCAGCAAGAAGAGATAGTTTTTACAACAGGTCCGTGTTTTTCCAGGTTTATCGGTCATTATTCTCAAGTTCCAGCCGTTTTTGGGCAGAATAACCTCCTGGAAACCAACATAGCACCTGAAAATGCATGGTTGGAAGATGCATGTCCTTTTGAGGATGGCCTAATGTCAGGGACTATATTAGTTTCAAGGAGTGTAACCTCCCTATTCCCATGTCAACCACTGAATCAACTGGGACCAGCACCGGACCGATAGGTCCTCCTTGGCACCGGTGGCTGGCATCATCCGATCCTCATCCCAGGGCTCTTTGAAGGGCGATCCGCAGGCAGGAAAATATACACATATACATTAGGTGGTGGTTTGAAACATTTTTTATTTAATTATACCCCGATTCCTGGGGAGATGATCCAATTTGACTTGTATTTTTGACCACCAACTAGTACATGCTTGGTATAGCTCAAGTTTTTCACCCCAATTAGAGTGGAGCTGTACAACTGTACTTTGAGATATGGACATAGATGGTGAGCACATTTGCGACTTGACCCTTGGCTGAATTTGTTGAGTCTTCAGAAAAACGAAGCCGCCCAGTGAAACACAATCCATTGTGGTTGAGTTTCAACATGTCAAGATGTGGTGCTTTTCCCACATATTCAAATGTCCGGGCTACTTACAGTAACTGTATAAAAGTTCCGAACCGAGGTTCCAGTACCATAACAAGAGTACTTGGGGATGTGTCAGGAACTCATAAACCACTTCTGGAAGGATTCAACCCCATATCATTTGCTCACAAAAAGTGGACCTTGAAGTCATTTCCATTCCATCTTTCTCAAGCTACCTATCCACCATGCAGGCCACAGGAGGTGAGCCTCATGTCCCCCGGAGCAATAGTTCTGGGTCAATTCGGCCCAGTAGCGCCAAGCGTCCCAGTACCACCACGCTACCCAGTGCCCTGTTTTGGAGGGGTGCTTGGATTGAGGTCTGAAGAGGTGGGGATGTATTTCCCAACCCATTCCAACATCATGTGGTTCCAGTGACAGTTAACGTTGAAAGGGATCTCCACCAACAAGAATGCAGTCTACAAATTACTGTTAGTGTTGCTTTAACGCATGTGTTCTGATTTTAGATGTTCTGCCAGTGTCAAAGCACTCTTTGGGCAAAATGCATTGTATTGTTCTTGTCCAACCATCTTTAGCACATCCAAGCAGATGGGAAATTGCGCTTCAGGTGTCTTTTGAGAGAGGATTGCTAGTGCTGAGCTTTTATTCTTTTGTAAGCATTGGATTTGTTGTACGTTGGTTGCAGACAGGCATATCAGCTACCAGCTTGCATTGTTGATGGCAATGTTCAAAAATTGTCAACCCTTATATTTCAATCCCTAGAACCATCATAAGCCGCTAAGAAATGCTTGGTTTTTTCAATTGATTCCTTTTTGGCAACATACATTTTTGTAACCTCAAAACAGGCATTGATGGCAAACGTTGACCGTGACCAGTCAGAGGCTGAAAAATTTCGCCTTTTTCACGCCAGGTATTGTAGATCCTCCGCCACCACCTTTCTCCACAGAAAAGCTGGAGCGAAGTCCTGAAAGCCCAGAGTTTTTGCCGCATCCCGATGTGACGGCGTTCAGCGGCTGGAGCGTTGTGATGGAACTGTTTCAACAGGATGTTTGGGATTGGGGGAAGTCCCTTCACCTCGAAAATATGGCCTAACGTTTCAAAAATTCGGAGGTGTGAAATATTGCATCAACTATTGAGTCCAATGATGCTTTTTTCTTATTCATCCTGATAGTTAGATGCACTATGGTTTGAAGGTAGATTTGGGCAACCTCTAATGACTTTATCCAATCCTACAATTGATGATAAGATCAAGACCTCCTTGATGATAGAGCTTGGTGCAGTGCAGACCCAGATGTCGTGCCAAGATGTGCCAAGGATCAGGCAGATGTTCATCACAACGGACTAGGGGATTTTTTGAGTTCGGAGCATAGGAAGATAACAGACACAGACCTGAGGCAACTTTGATGAAATGATTTCATAAGACAGTGCATCCCTATGCTTATGTCTCTATACACACACATATATATATATATATTTGTATATACAGTATATACACACATTTACATAGTCATACATGCCGTCATGACCAATGTGAAGGTTCATCAGTGGAAACCTTCCATAAGCTTTTTCTGCATCCAACTTGGACATCTCCATCCCATTGAGGTCGTCCTGGCACGAATGCTGCAGCTGCACCAGCACCGGGTACAGTGAAGTGGGTTTGGATCCTCATCGGACCGCCCAATCTGTTGGCGTGGTTAGTTGATGTATTGGAGAGGTAAAAAGATATGTGACTATACACCATGCTTGTACATAGTTTTTTTTTAAATTGATCTATAAGCTCCCCATTTGAAGAGGAATTCCTCCACAGTTTATATTTTGGAATGGCTTTACTGTATAATCATTGGGGCTTCTAACCTTCAATTTTTGCTTACCTCAAGAGACGCAGATGGGTATGGATTCGTTGTGTCGGTCAGAGGACAATTGATGTTTGAGAAGCTTTGAAACTTGACCCACCAAGAGGATTTAGCGATTTAGTATTTTTGGATGATTTTTTTTATTGCCCTAAGAAACAGGTTGTGTGTAGTTGGACTATTATTATCTTTTGAAGCCTGTCATACACGTTTTTTTTGTTACCAAAATGTTGGAGCAACATATTGAGATATGGATGTGTCGACCCAAACTGGGGACTCTCAAAATCCCTGGCAACTACTAGTTAGAAATGGGGTTATAACTCCTATAAATGGCCTTATAAATGGGTAACTGGGGTTATAATACTTATAGGAGTTATAACGCCATTTATAACTGCTACAAATGGATTAGTCGGAATCGAATGGTTCAAGGGGTGCAGATGTGTTTAGGAGGCCTTAATTTTCAGGCACTCCCATATGTTTTTGTTGATCCACAAACTCCGTTCGTTTCCACTCTTGCCAAGCCCCCAACAAAGATTCACCGGACTGCCATCCGTTTTCATCGAACATCAGGTGCCACATACGCATGCGAATCCGAAGCATGCCAGATTCTGCTTCATATGTTGGGCTTCTCAGTTCTTTAGATATTTCATTTCAACCTATGAATCCTGGTGAATCTCCACCACTTTTCACGCCACGCGGTAAATGGTCTAAAAGAACGCCCACTTTGGTGGACGCTGAGGGAAAAGCATGTATAGACTATAGAACCAATGAATAGTCAATCTTACTGGGGACCACTTGGTATGGCACAGTTGTCATGCTGGTCCTGTTTGTTTTCAATCCATTCATCCTGTGCTGAAAGTGCAATGAATACACTTCCTATACACAAACTGTGTCATGATTGGGGTGGAGGTGTACTGCAGGAAGTTGCTTTGATCATCGTCTAGTAGTATACCTGTATGACAGAAATACATATCTTACATGTCACACACTATAGAACAAGCGCACAGCTTGTAAATGCATATCATATCCATCATATTTACATACATACATTACAGAGATATTTTATATACTTGCAGAATACAGCTGAATACCGTACATTGCATTTGTACACATTTTCTCGAAATATCACAGTAAATGTAGCTAGAAATTATAAACAAACATTACATCATTGTCACATGCTTTACGTACCTGTAGCATAAATTCCAGGGAGACTCTGCTATTGATACATGTGTTTCTTGTGCATCAATCCTGGGTTCCGTTTATCAGATGAAAGAAGCCAGTGCCGTGGTGCAAGTGCCAAGTTTGATGGTTCCAATCCCAAAAGGGTAGAGACTACAACGTGGGAATCCTTCCGCAGCCCCCAAAAAACAGCTGAACAATTAAGGAATTTGGAGGTTAGTGAAATATGATCAAGCCCAAGAAAATCAATCATCAAGAAACGAGTCAGTTTGCTTCACACGAATTTATTGTTAAGTTGTAACATGTTGGAGTTTGTTGAAGGAGGAAACCAATCATCAATGAAGCCAGTATAGACACATATATATATATATATATGAATAAATTGATCCTTGTTTTGACTTCTTTTGGAGGGTTCAACCCCCACAACAAATGACAAAGAGTTTCTATGTACATATGGCTATAGATACACATTTATATATACGTACATAAATATACACATATGAATATACATGTATATATATATGCACATATATCTAGACATATATGTGTATATATATATATATACATGATATATAAAGTAACCATAACTATGGCTTGGTCCCCTCCCAGGCCTGCATGGCAAGCTGGAAGGGTCCCTTGGATATGTTTGAGAGACTGGAGAACAATGGGAGAACAATGGGACGTCTGAAGCGAGGGAAGAACACCATACTTCAGGAGTAGATACTGTACATGTTAAGTAGATTTACACAGTATACATCATACATGTGAAACATATATGTGAGTTGTTGATGTTTTAACATGTTGGTATATTACTTTAGGGTAAGCCATACATTGCATTCGAGCAGTTTCATATGGGATTCACCAGGAATGATTTGATTCTCGACGACTTGTTACCATTGCGATTTGCTATGGCTTGTTTCCATATGAAACCATCATATGAAACACGTATGAAACCATAGGACCAAGATCACCGAAAAAAACAAAGAATCTGTTCCCAGTTTTTCCTCTGTGTTTTGATACTTCTTGAGCATGAAGTCGGAGAGGGACACGGGTTCACGCGGAGTATAGGTGGTGAATATTAAAGAAACATCACCCAACTGACCTTAAATGCCCCTTGTATACCAATCTATAGATGAGAAAACATAGTCTTCACAGTTTGCTATTACATCGTATGATTACTGTACGCACTGCCTGTTGCCAAAACTAGTACCGTAGTCATCTCTTGAAGGTTTGCTTCAAATTCTTCTTGAAAAGGACGTCCTTTTCAGAAACGCTTGGCAGTCTACCATGAGGTCCAGTCAGAATTTTTCTTCAGATCAATCCCGTATTCATATACATCAGATATGCACGGCCTCAGTTGCGTCATGACAGGGAAAATGATGGCATCGATGAGGAAGTGAAGAGATACTTGGCCATCATTTTTTTTTAAATGGCTAAAATCAGGTACCAGTTTGAAACCACAGATTTGGTCAGTTTGAAACCTCGGAACTTTCGCTGTGTTTACTTCGTCGCTCTTGACAGTTGTGTAGGTTTCCACAAAAAAGACACTGAGAATGGAGCTGTTTTGGTCAAATAGGAAACCATTTAGTTTTGGATTGAATATCATTGATGTAGGCAAACTTCAGATGATCCTTTAGGCCCTTCAGGCCTAAAAGTCAAAGTAGGTGAGATATTTATGGATGGATGTTATCAGTTTGTTTTTTTCTGTGGATGGAGATGGCGAGTGAAAGAATTCCAAATCAGGATGACATATCCTTTTCCAGGTAAGTACCAGTCTCTGCATGCATCCAAGAAACACGTACTGTACAATTGATAGACTTAAGATCCTGCATCACTTGCGATGTACAAAAGCTTGTCAATAGGATCAACCACGTCGATATATACATCAACCCACCTGAGATGTATGAACCGCAGAAAGTGTGAGATAACTATCGTCCAACTTGGTTTTAACAAATCCAGCAGTGGATGTACCTGAGAATCCTTGCCTTCAAAATCCATTGGGTGACTGCCACACAAGCCCTCAAATTTTCTTGTATGACTGCAAGGAAACCCCAATAAATTTATCTCCTACACTATTTTTTTGCCAATCTGTTCAATCTTTGGCGAAACCCTTTCCGAACCCGCCCTTTGCAAGACAAATAATGATAATATTCAACAGATAAACACCAATTCCAGCATCTCTTTGATCAAAATTTTGAATCCAACAACAGCCGAGGACAAAAGGCTGAAGATCAGGATCTACCTTCGCAGGTGGAGTTGAAGGAGACCAGGGGAAACCTGTCGTGTCTTGTTGTTGGTTCCCTTGGTAGGCAGTGAGAACTTGGAATGACAGGTGATGGAAGGGCAACTTTGGATGAAGGGGGGGGTACCCTCCCTTGGAACTAACATATCCCTACCCCAAGGTATGCTTGAAGATGATGTTCCGGTTCTGGTTTGGTGGGATATGTTTAGTTGGCTGGAGGGTATCCAGAAATCATTGATTCATGGTCAAGGGAGGTATGAATTAATTACACCATTCTTGTAGAGATTGATCCTGGGAATCTACCTGCACAATCTGAACTTTGAACCCAACTTGTTGAACCCACACAGGTGGAAAACACACACAGAATCAGTCTAAGCGGATTGTATCACAAAGAATATTCTTAGCATCCCTTACAGAGCTTTAGATTTATGACATATCTGTGATATTGCATAGATTTGCAACCCAAATTGACAAAATAACTAGGCACAGTATGTTTCCATGGTAGATACTTGAAGCGCACCTGTCGGAGTTTACACGCTGTTGATGGAAGAAATCCTGCACCAGTTTTTCGGTTGGTATTTTATCCCAGTATTTACAAGGTTTTATACATCCCAGGTGGTTAGCAGTTAGCCGGATTTCTTCCATCAACAGTCCCTCCCCAAGATCCCTTCACAACCCGGAAGTTTCCAGGAGATGGGCTATTTATTGCCCGCTCCACCGAACCAACCCTCCAGCGTGGGCGGTTTCCGCCGTGCAGGCCAAAATCACCCCAGAATTTTGTGTCATGCCAGATCATTTGCAGACACATGTCACTAACACTACATTTCACTTGCAACATGTCATTTGGCTAACAAATCTGTGATGTTTTGCGGAATTTTCGTTTTTCGGTGTTGTAATTTTGACAGTTTCAAGAACCTTCAACACTGCCCCGATAGGTGCTGATTATGAACGGCAGAACCTCTCAGCCATGTGGCTCTTGGAGGTTCCAAGGGTTCCAATGGTGGAAGCAAGGTTGGTGTAGTGTAGTTTTGGGGAACCAATTGCCAAAGATGTTAGAGAAAAATACAGGGAATCTGGATAGGGAACCTTTTGTACCGGTGGTTGCGAGAGTCTTTTGTTCTTGGAGAATGAAATCTCGTATTCAATATCTGATCACTAGTGATTTATGATTTATGATAGATAGATAGCTAGCTAGCTAGCTAGATAGATAGATAGATAGATAGGTAGGTAGGTAGGTAGGTAGGTAGTTAGTTAGTTAGTTAGTTAGTTAGATGAATTGATCGGAGCATATTGGATGATATTTGTTACTGTCAATGTACTATACCGTGCAAATCCATCCATGAAATATGACAGTTGAACGACCAGGGGTCTATAACGTGGTAACACGCCAGTCTCTTGAACGACCCATATTCTTTGCTCTACCTCTTAGGCCTCCAGACTCTTCCCTTATTGACATGGCAACCCTATTGTCAGGTCACTCGAAAGGTCTATGATGAGTCGGTGAAGGCTGTAAAGCGTCGGGCAGAGTTGTGATGCGTTTTCAACTTATACCACCTGGAAAGTAGATGGCACTCCCATGTATTGCCTTATGGTAGGACCCTATGAAACTTTCAGGCTGGAAGGTAGAGTAGATAATGCTAGAGAAGCAGTCATGCACCATGATTGAATGCTTTCAGGCACTTGCTTGTTGTCCTTTTAAAGGACATACACAGGTGACAATACAGGAGCTTTTGTACGGATGAAGTTGGTGAAAGTGTTGCTTGCACCACATCCCCAGCCTTGGACCTTTGCTGTTGAGGCCATGATTTCAGAGCAGAACACGGCCTTGTCGTTGGGGGTGGACGTGAAGTTGGTGGTGCACCAAGAAGATGAACAAGACAGACAGGCACGGCCAGATAGATCTTTACGGAGGATTTGGGGTGAATTTCATCTTGGCGTCAAATGAATTTTGACCACATAAGGTGATCTTAGGTTCAGGTTAGGGTGACATATGGAAATTTACCCACTTCAAGAAATGATGGAAATGCTCACAAAAGAGGTTTTGGCTGAACTTGTGGGGTGGACTTTGAATCAACGATATCCAGAAGATGGTCCAGTGGTGCAGATGAAAGCAATGTCAGAAAACCCTTTGATGTGTATACTGTATACAACTTAAAAAGAATGCTTAGATAATACCTTTGCCATGGGTTTGATAAGGGGGTTCACCATTCCGGATAGTGAAACCTGGTTAAAACTCCCTATCCACGAACCCCAGTGTGTGTAGGTTTTTGGTTCTGGATCACCTGTAGAGAAATGCATTGGTCGATCTGGACAGGCGCTGGTGAGGCTTTTTCGACTTTCTGACGAACAGAATATGAAGGTCAAGGAGGAGCCCCTTGGGAACTACATGAAACCATCATAGAAACTTCTGGTTCATTCATGTTGACGTGGTTCCAAACTTGCGAGATAAAGATGGTTGAGTTTGACTTTGAATTGTCCACAAATGACCCCAAAAATCCACGAACCAACCACCAAAACGGCAAACACGTTGATTGATTATAGGACACATGTTAAATATGACCATTCTTCAAAGATTCAGGTTGGCAAATCGTTGTGAAATGATTGGACACGATCATGTCTTTCATGCAGATTCCGTTTCAGTGATCCTTGCAGCAACAATCAGGACATTGACTCCCTTTGCGATTGGTTGGCCACTCAATTGGTTCTCATGGATTGTATTTGATTGAAGAGGAACTTATTCCCGCGCCAAGAGTGCTGTTTGGCTTTAGGATCGCATGAGGGGTTGAAATCACGCTGCAAAGCCGATCTATCCAAGTCCATCACTACGATTCCTGGGAGCAAGAAAGATGTACCTGACAAAGTCTCACATGTTTTGCATTGTTTTGCAGTTTCTAAGTCAAAACAGAGTCACTACAGGCTGAGTCGTGGGCGAGATACCCATCCTGGAATAGCTGGAGTTTTTTTAATTGAAGGTTCCCCCTAAAAGACGGAATCTAAATACAAATTGAAAACAAATACATATTATGCAACTCCAGGATGGTCAGCAGGCGTAGAAATTCTTATCATTAAGTGGGATGAAGCTGGAAATTCCCGGAGTTTCTGCACAGAAGCGTGGTTGAAGATGTTGAGATCGTTGGTTTTTGGATAGGATTTGTGACTTTCCTTTGCCATGATGGACCTCATCCGGCTATGGTTCACCATTGGATTGCTAAAGAGATCACAGATTTTGTATGATTCTGTCATATTTTGTCATATTTCGGTTTTTAAGAACTGCACTTCCGAAAACTAACATGGAACTTGAAAATCACCTGTTTGAAAAGGAAAATCATTGGGTTCCATGTTAGTTTTAAGGGGAGAGTATTCAGCTAGTGGGGGTTAATCATTTCAATCCATGCCCTATTCTTCAAAGAATCCAGCAGAGATGGTCGATCAAATATGATGAAACGGTGAAGTTTAGGACATCATGGTAAAATAGTTACCTCTAATTTTGAGACACCTTGATTTATTAGTTAATGGTATATCATCACATATATTGCAAGAGAATACAGTTCCCAACAAGTGATGTTTCCCAAGGTGCAACAAGCAGGAAGCAAGACTTTTGGATGCGACAGACTCAGCAAGGGCAGGTTCATGATATGAATCATAGCAGGATGAATGAACTGATTCCACACATTCCACATCATTCCACAATTGAACTATCAATTGATGATGCTAATTTATGTCCTCTTTGTATTCAGATTTCTACCCAGAGATATAAGAAAAAGGAACAACAAAACACAGCTAGCTTGGGATGGTCATTTCACAATGCTCAGTTGCAAGAATTGGATCCCCAGACTTGAATCCATTTGACCTGGCCTTACTTTTCGTGAGAAAGGTAGTGAAGAGTTACCCCCAACAAACGCTCAACCAATTTAGGTTGGTGAATTATGTCATTTTGACCCTTCCATGAAACATGGAAGTACACAGGAGGCCCCACAAAAAAAGAGTTCAACTTGCTTGCAAGTTGCTGGTGCCAATTGTTTATTTCGAGAGATCTCTAAACTATTTACCCTATCAATTTGAGGATTCATTGAGGATTATCCTGGGTGCTGCCACCTCATCTCCATAGTCGCTTCCAAGGTGCTGCCACCTCCCAAGGAGATCGGTAGCCTTCCAGAGGCCATGATGTTGGAAAACAATCGACCCGAAGGGGAAGAGATGAATGGGGACGTCCGAATGTTGTTTCAATATGAATTAATGTAGGGGGGAACCAACATGGCAGGTTGGATTTGTCAGATGGTCTGAAGTTTTAGGACATAAAGCTTCACCATCTTATTTTGATGTGCCATCATGCGAAGCGTTGAGTTAAATGGCGGGTAACAGTGTTTAGTCATCACTTCTCCTTGTGATTCCGGGCCTATGTTTGGTCAATGTAGTCCGCGGGCACTTCAACAGCAATCTACTTTGAAAGCTGCGTCCCAAGCCGTGAGGGTCTGGCAGGAAGAGTAGATTGTCGATTAAGAATTGATCGTTTTTCAGTTCTTCAGGGTTCTTTCTTAAACTTCAGGCGGTGTATGTTTCATGTAACAGCTACTGGTAGGATGCTGTTTGGATGTCCATGTTGTATCCCTCTTTTCTTGAAATGGTTCCAATTTAGCCAATATTTTTCAACCAGGCAAATTTACGTACAGAAGACCCTTCCTGACCTGGCCATTCTCAGTTTTCTCACCATGTCGGCTCCACCATGAAAGGTGGAGGGGCCTTCTGAACGACAGAAGCAGCTCTTGGAATATCAATCTTTGCTGGACCCTTCCAAATTGAAAGGCGACAAAGTCGAAGGGAGGGCCCAGGGTCCAATGGTTTTTTGGGGTTGGAACCCATTTTGGAAACACCCATTAAAATCCCTCGTGGCAATCATTTTGCGTTTTCTCTGGGCGTTTTGGACATGGCTATGTGTTTTTTGGGGTGCTCCAGAATCCGGCGTGGGTTGCCAGGTACTTTTAGCTATTTCTATTTGGATGGTCGTGAGACCGAAGAAGTGAGTCCGTCGCCATGACATGAAAACTAAGAATACCTGAGTGTTATTGTAGGGGCTAGACACATACAAGCAATATTTGCAATTTCTTCAGTATACATGATGAATGTCTAGGTTAATCATGCAGGATCCATATAATTATAGCCTCGCACTTTGCCAGGTGAATCGGCACTGGTGGTGAGTGATCTACTCGCCGTGCGGGCACCCTTGACATGTGTCGGATGTGGAACCTGTATCTCAGCAGTAGCATACCGAATGATGGTTTCTTGATGAAGGCCCACATGACATGAGGACCTCAAGCCTTCTTGTTTTCTTGGTGCTGTTGCGGTTGCGGTTCTTGTCGTCCTCGTTGCTGGCCCCCGGTGTTTTTATGGGATGCATTTTGAGGCCATGCAAGGCAGCAAAAAAGATGCGAGCGACTTATTTAAGGCACGCTTTGGAGATGGATGTTTCGTGAGCTGAAAAATCATTTCGGAAGTTACTGAAGTTACAACCTTGAACATAGTGTGTAATTTCTCTGATTGTAAGAGTATTCTTACCCAAGTACTGAATATACTAAATATTGATAAACGAACAATTCTTTATTCTTTATTCTGATGTAATAAATGAACAATTCTTCGCACTTGACCAGCCCAACATCATCCAATCAGCCTTTTTTTTTGGAGGGAAGACCATGCGCTTCACCTTCAATGCTTAATCCCGTTCCTTCCACCTTGTAAACTTGGTCTTAACAAACAACAAGTTAGCAAACAAACAAACAAACAAAATTTAAGAAGGACGTTGTGTTTTTTTGAGCAACATCAAAAACATCCAAGTCATGTCTAGGTCACTGTATTCTCTGTCGAACACTGTCACTTCATTGATCTTGGGATGATGGGATGATGAATTGGACCTATAAATTGATAGATTCTTTATTGTTGGAGTCATTTTTATACATATATACGGGGTTTCCTAAAATGGTGGTACCTCCAAAACACCCCAAATGATCGTTTTTAGTAGGAACACCCATGGTTGTTGGGTACCACCATTTAAGGAAACCTCTATATACATACATATACATACTATCCCAAGCATCATGGTGATAATTTCCAGTACCGCCAGTCCTTTTTTTTAAATGTCTATATAAAACGTCCACTGAACTCGCTAAAATCCAACTCATCCACATGACCCAGGCTGAAGATTTGCCACGACCCCTGACGCAACCCGACATGGCGGAAGTGGACGTACCTTGGCGGTTTGTTTGTTTTTTGGTTTGATTTTTATTTTATTTTTTGTGAAGTTGGTGAAGAGTTATTTTTGACCTTCAACTTCAACGTTCTTAACTTCAACAAAAACTTTAGCGTGTGGTACTGTAGACTGAAGGCTCTTCCAAACTGTCAAGGGTGAGCTTTCAATCCGCCGAAAGTTGGACCTGGGAGGTCCCTTGAAGTTTTAGCTGGGAAAAGGAAAGACCATTATACGGTATACGTATATGAATGTATATGAGCTATATGAGGATGATTCCCATTTCTCAAGGGTGACCAAGGTTGTATCATAGTTGTACGCTTGTAGTTTTCCCTTTTAACATTGACGAAATTCAGGGTGAAATCCTGGGCGTGGGAGCATCCTAAGATCTTGGGAACATGCATCTTGTGATCTTCCTGCATTGTCCAGGATTTCAAATTTCAGTCAAACTTTGAAGAAAGATGTTGCTTTCCTCTTGAATCAGCCGAATATCATCGCATAGCTATACAGACAGCTTGACTCAGTTGTTGTTTCAACTACTTAGTTCAGTTTTATTTTTGAGAATATGCTTTATTAATTGATCATCGCAACTGTTTCAGCAAAAGCCCAAGGTACCTCACGATATTATACCCCAACACGACTCGCAGGCATGTCACTTTCGACTAATCTAAGACGTGCCTTACAGCCTTCCACCAGTCCCTTCCCATTGAAAAAGATATCCGCCGTGCTGAGATTGTACCCTATCCGCTTCAATTGCAGGTGCATCTGCTGCAAGGGTGAAATGAAACTGCTGGATTGTTCTAGTTCGCTTTGGGTGAGATTTAGCGACCTACAACAACCTCACTCAAGAAACACATGTTGGTGAATCCCAAAATGTTTTGTTTGGGATTTGTAAGTTACTGTACACTGAAAGTTCTTAGCTCTTCTGCAAGCGGGCAATTTATACAGATATACATGCCGGGGGACATTCATTGCAAACACTGAACTCAAACTTGTTCTTGTCATGGTCCTTCTACACTTATGTAACTTATTCCTACATCTAGGATCATCTAGGTTTCCACTTTGACCATATCTTTCAGATTGGTCGCAAACCACCACCTGTGGCATTCAACTTTCTCGGTGAAGGCATGCATGTATTGGTTTTTGAAAATACTTCCCATACTGAACTACCAAATCTGACAGTAGTTGCAACTTCTTCTGTTCACTAACTCACCAATCACTCAACAGCATTAAAATTCCATTGTCAAAAATTGTCTACTTGAACTTTCTGTATGTATCGTGGTACTTCTAACCTTTGAAAGTGGGTGGTTTCGTTCCATTCCCTCTGGTGACCAATATCCAACGTATGGCCGAAGCCGGCAGGACATCCCAAGCTACCAGCAGATGCAGGCAGCTAAGCCGACAAGGCAACCGGTGAACGTTGGGGGACCCAATCGCAGTAGAATTTATTGTATATATATATAAATATACTGTATATATAGATAGATATGTATACATAGATGGATTTCCAGTTGGATTTCCTTTTCAGTTGTTCTATACCGGAATAGTATTTTCATTTTCATTTTCATTAAAAAAAACAATGAATCGTCATACCTCATGGTTAGTTGGTGGTTTGGGTTGGTGGTTTTGGTACTCCTAAGTGGGTGCAGTTCAGTTTGCTGGATCCAACGCTGAGGCCTTGAGGGATCCCTTTCAACGGCCCTTTTTGTACCTCGCGGACTTTCATGAAACCGTCTCTTGGTGGAAAAACATATGAAATTCAAAAGGTTGGATGAGGTAAGGCGATGTCACAAGATTATTTTGGTATATTTTCTACAATGCTTTGCCATCAAAACGATATATACATCTTCGTGACATTACATTCATTAAATGCCAAAGGAAGGTGATTTTCTGGGCTAGATCTCAATCCTCATTGTAGCTTTTGTGTACGGTGAATATGCCACATAAAGGCCACCTCCTTTGCGATGAATGGACTACCGGACGAAAAGATTACAAATCCGAAGATCTGAATGCTTATGGTATATGCTTGTCATCTCTTTTTGGCGTACACTCCATAAAACTAACATAGCCCCCCGAAACTAGGCAATCCCAATGGAAAAGTAGTCTTCCAACCATGCATTTTCAGATGCTATCTTGGTTTCAGGGAGGGTAGGTTTTTGATGTTCTATCAGTGGTTGATTGATGCTATATTGATGCTTAACTTTTATTTAAAGACTAAGCAGATCCCAAAATTATCCAAAGCCTTTCGAACTGGGGATTCTTATGATTGGATGAGCTACCAACCGCAACCACTCCTTGATGGTTGATGATCTGAAAGGAGAAACATGTAACGTATAGCAGGAAAAACATACCCAAACGGTGCGTTGAATCTATCGCTGGAAAGGTCATGCCCTCCTTTGAGAGTACATCCAGCTATGGGTTTGGGGGACAGAGGGGTCATGCATGGTTGCGGATGGGTTGGAGAGGGAAAGAAACTGAAAAAAAACAAACGGGCAAAGATGGTGTACAGAAAAAAAGGGAGTTTTTCTCCTGAAGGATATGCTTGGTGAGAGATGAAGATGACGTGAGTCATATTGTTAATGGTGCTCCATGATGGTTCTGGATAGTTGTCCTTCTTTTGAGAGGGGTTGTTGGATATGAGAAATCTAAGATGCCGAAATATGCCATAGACATGCATGTTTTGTCAATGGTTTTTGGGAGTAGAGAAAAGTTGGATGTTTCCAGGATGACTAGGCCATCCCAAACCTATTCTTTTGCTTGGGATCTGGGAGGCTAACACTTAGGTAAGAAAAAATGCTGAGCCGCTGAGAGAATCGAAGAGTTCCAACCCTCGTTGCAAAGCTTACCACGAAAACCTTTAACAAGAATCTAATTTGTTAATCAGTTCATCACGTCAATACATGTGCATCTTCAACCTTCAAAAGTCTTTTTTAAGGGTATGTCAGGCAATCCATACATAGCTTGATAGAATTTCATAATGTTTTCATTACTCATGACCAGAGTCTACAAAGTTTTTACCTTTGTTCATCTTTACAGGTGACATGTGTCCCGGACCACTCTCATAAACTTCTGAACTGGTAAGTCAAACATCAGGTGCCAAATTCAATGGGTAGAGGTCTGACAGCATTTGCCTAACAATGTTCAAGGAAATTGCTACTATAGGTTTCGTGCAAAACACTGTTTTACGCCCCATATAAATTCACTAATTACCAGGCACTACCCATACCCAGAATGCTGACGTATTTTTGTGATATATAATATATACTTTGGACTGGTAACCCAACCGTGCCTTTCTTTGCAGAACCTGATGGTTGGCTTTCCATGTAGAGTATCTCATCCTTTCAAAACGGTCAAAAGCACATGTCCAACCATTGATTTGTGAAACAGATGGGATGTCTAAGGAATTCCAGGTTAATAGCCAGTAAGTAAGTTATAACCTACTTCTCATTGGTGAGTTCGAAGGCTCCCGGGCAAACCGTTCTTATTTCAAGGCAATGCCGTGTTGCAGATGCGGTTCCGGCAGAGAAAGATTGGTTGGAATGCTCAGTTTCAGGAAGGCAGCTGATAAGGGGTTGAACTCCTAACATGATAATTTCCACTAACTTCCAGAGAAATTGCAGACGACATGTCACTTGACAGAAACTACCCGAAAGATATGAGGAGGAAGATGTTCTGAACCGAGTAACCTGGATTCCTTGCTGATGTTGCACGTGGCCTTCTTCTAGTCTATCAAATGATGCAGTCTGGTTCTTGTTCACGTGAACAATTTCCCATTTCAATATGGTTGCTGTTGGTCAACTCTTGCACTACACTTCAGTAATTTTACAGAACAAACGGAAAATGATCTTCAAATTCAAAAGGTGTTTGTCCTCTTAAATGCAGATTTTCACTTGTTCTTTTTGTTTACCTTCAGGTCCTTTTTCAGCACCAAACTGTCTTTTTCAAAACCTGGTTAAAAAACCGAGCTGGTCGTATGTTTGAGGCTCAGCACTACCATGAGCATCTTTCAGGATAACAATGATCCTGAGAAGGTGGGGGATGCCCCAAAAAACGTTGAACACTTCAGGGAAAGGGTACAAAGGTTGTTGTGAGTTGGGTTAAAGGTGAATGTTTTACCTCTTCATGAATGATGTATAAGAAATGTATAATTATTAATTAATATATGTATCTGCAGTCCTGTATGTATGTATATGTACATTCCTTTTGTCGTCCACGTGTATATAATCTGAGCTGGTTAATTCATTACATCTTTGTTTCAATCGACATTTCTGACATCAATGGCATCAGTGTGGTTGTGTCTCATACTTCCAATTGATCCTTGTGTGACCCTTGTTGTGTTGGCCATTCCATTCCTCCATTGTCCATTCATTCCTTTTGTTTGAACCGAAAGGCAGGGCTTGAATGAAGTATATACACCACAAGTGGCATTTCGAGCCATGGTTCAGGGATATCTAATCCCAGGGCTACAAGGGACTTCTAAATCCAACTGATTATCCAAGAATAATCCATTGGATTCAGCCGAAATACATATATGTATATATATACATAGTATAAAAGCTTCTGATGCCAACACTGGTGGATCTTTCGGATTTGTTGATTTCCTTTTTTTTAAAATTAAAGCTACGGTTCTGACGGTTTCCCAGTGCTGAAAACACCGTCGACAGGTGGGATGGGGTGTGGTTTGAGACCCAGAGTGCTGAGCTGTTTCAAGGGACACCATGGATAGATTGTGTTTTTGGCCCGGAAGCCAGTGACTGGTTAAAGCGTTAGCCACGAAAGTAGTATATATGTGTATTTTGTTGTTTGAAGGAACTTCCTCTGTAAGGTAGACTACATGGTTACATCATATTACATGAACATGTGCTACAAGGAAGTGCAATTATATACACTGTGAACTACACCCTGCTTTTTTTCGGGGTAAAGATACATCCAGATCCAAATCATGGATTTTGCTGCTCGCCTGGTGGATCTTAGGATCACCATGGCCATGGCGACTTAGGTGCCTCCTCGGAAGCGTGTGATGCCGGTGTTGATCGATGAACCGTGCGCCGCTAACTGTTGCTCCGCCAATGGCCAAACAGCTGGTGGAGAAACATTCATGGTGATGCTAATGGGCACGTGAATGAAAGACATGACCTCTTTATAAACCTTGGGGGCACTGTTGGCTTACTAAACAAGGGCTAGGTAGTTAATTACGCTGTTGTTGCTGGTGGCGGTAGTTTGATGGGTATTTTTAGGATTGCTATGCAACATAGTGTTTTTTACGAAGACATTTGTAGCCAGTGATATAAAGGGAGCGCGATTTGGTACCAACATCGAATCCCCATTCCGTGTTTGGGTCCATTTTACAGGCAAACATACGATTATTTTTTGGACTCCAAATGTAAGGATTTTACCGAGTTGGAAACAAACCAATGCATTTTTCATCTGCTTCCTACTTTGGAGGTATCCGCGTTGTCCACCACTTTGTGGAAGACGTTTTTCGGTGGGCTGAAGTTGAAACCAGCAACGCTGATACTACAGATACGTTGCTGTTGGTCCCTTCAATGAGTTCAAACAAAAACGGCCCCTCGAAAAATGTTTGGCTAAAAAAGAACATGCCATGACCCTGTGACTGAACCCCAAAATGCAAAAGGCTGGTTCAGGATTGAGTTATATTGATTGAATTGGATATTTATTGTTTATAGAGTTGCCATGATTATACCCAGAAGGATCCTAACTTCAAGGGACATCCAGTGTATGACGAGACCATCAGGTACTTGCCTCCGTATGATATGGTTGGATGTGCAGAGGGCGTGGGTAAAAAGATTATGTTGTACGGGACCTCATGGGAAATGAGGGGAATGGTGCTGTGAGAGCTGACTATTCAAGCAGTAAATGATGTGCGATTGTTGTTTTGCCGGGTGTGTGATTGGATTTGGGAAACACGACTAGTGATTAGTCCATTTGTGGAATTGATTATGTGTTTACATGTGTTTACAACGTTTTGGTATTGCATTACATCTATTATATGTTCATATTAGGACGACATATATATGTTCAGTGTCTTCGGGAGCAACCCGATTCGCTTTTCCGAGAGGTTACAGTATCCTCCTCACTAAATTCGAAGTCAATGCTTCGTTACTCCCCGGATTCTCCTCCCACTTAGTGTAGGGAGCAGATGCACCATAAACGTGCTTCTGCTAAGTTACTTCAGATGTGTGGCATGGGATCCTCTGAAAAGTGGAAGCCAGGGCACCAGAAAACACATCACCTTTGTAGGTGAGAGGTATTACTCATCATCTCTTGAGGAATATAAGGAACATTCGAAGTAAAAATTTGAGCAGTGACCAGATGATGTACAAAGCGAAAAAAGGGGAGTACGCTTTGATATGCCCCGTCTTTTTTGAAGCAAGGCTTTATCACTTGCGGTATATTTTCTTGTTTGAAACTCAGACGCGCAAAACCTGAGGCGTGGCATTTGGGACGCAGAACTCTTCAATCGAGAAGGGGATATGGTGCTGGCACTCAGACCATTTTGTCCAACAGGAATCCGGTGCTAGGATCTCCCAGGAAGTTAATAAATGGTTAGTAAGTGGGTTATAACTAAGTTATAACCCTGATATACACTATTTATAAGTAGGTTATAACCCATTTACTCGCCATTTGCTAACTTCCTGGGACATCCTAGTGGTTGTTCCTTGGTTCCACGGTACACTCGCTTTGTTTCATTTACCAAGGTCCCACCGTTGAAAGATCGTGGCAGGGGCTTGGGGCTTACAGCAGCCTGACACAGCGGGAAGAAATGACACATCTTGAAGGTTGATGGTTGGAAGAGAATGATAATATAGATGTGAGACTATCCCTTAACGTAGAGATAAATGATATATACCATAGTGTTCCAACTCTTTTGTTCAGAAGCTGCTTTCAGGCTACACGTTCATGTCATCTCCGTGTATCTCAGAACTATCCTTGAAGCTACCAATCTTGGGGGTGACGTGACATGCCAACAGTTTGAATATGAGGTCTGTACATTCCCATTCCGGTAGTACATCCAGATATGCCTGTGTGGCCCGGAATCCTGGTGTTTCATGCTGGGGATTCCGGCATATTGGCACTTTTCTTGCTTGGTTACCCATGAAGAAAGGGGGTCACTCAAGCAAGGCTTTCTCAGGAAGTTTTCCTGGCCCTCATTAAATCCTGATTTGCCACGATCCAGTACTGTTGTCTACTTAGAAGTTCATCCAAACTACGTGGTACGCATCGAATCCCTCAAAGTAGAAGATGCTTCTGATTGATGGGATTGGGAATTAGAATCCACCATTACAAAATATGGTCGTCAACCAAGAACAGTACTTGAGTTTTCCAGCAATTCATATCTATTCAAAACATCTCCCTTTACTACAAAACCTTCTCAAACTACAAGATAATTAATTTTCAATCTACCCCTGTCCTGCCATTCTGAACAAAAATCATCCAGTGAAACATCCATCCATACCACCCACTACACCAGCGCCACCACCACGGGTTGCAGGTCCATCCAAACCCCCCTCCATCCGAGGTCTGCGTTTTTGTCACCACAGAAGTCAAGGGAAGAGAAGGTCACCTCTTTGATTCCTACCTTACCAGTGAGGCCGAGCCAATTGGGTTGGATCCCATGGGTGGATTGCTTGATGTTGGTTGAATGCCTTTGAAAAATAGGGAAAGTCTTTCAAAATAGGATCCAGGATCTTGTAGGTTGCAACACCCTTTTTGGAATTGAGTTGAGTTTTAAAGATATACAGTTGATATGATCTAAGAGGGGGTGGTTTCAAGATTTTTTTCATGTTCAATTTTGACAAGGACTTTTGTGTGAGAGGTTGATGCTTGACACGTTGACACCATTGACTAGAAGTATGGATGACATTGAGAAGCCGAGGGACCGGACAGATTTCAAGAAGACAAGTTGATTGGTTGGAAGTGATCCTTTGTTGTTATGAACTGGGAGCTGTTTTTTTCCGCGATGAATGACCACCCGAAAAACTCACCAGTTGGGGGAATGTGATTTCGAATGTGAAAGCCCTGACTTCGGTTTGAGAGATCCAGATATTCCTTTGCAGAGGGGTTCGGATGCCTTTGAGATTGGGTGTATATATATACAAGTTCTACAAGTCATAAGTTCCAGTGAACGAGTCAACTCCCCAAGCACTTCTTCAAGTCATGTGGTTTTAAACAGATGTTGGCTGAATGAGTTGGCGATCTGACCGCCAACTTCATCACTTAGATGTGGTGTTTAATAGGTATTGAAAAGGGTGAAGAGTCGCACAAAAACCTCAACAGTTGAAGGCCGGTGTATCAATTTAGATTCAACTTAGCTGTTACATTTTTGACAGATTTCGGGAGGAAGCTTGGATGAGACAAACAAAAGCTTGCAGAAACACGTTGGATTATGGAACTTGTGCCATATGACACGATTTGGAGGTTGTTGCTTAGACAGGTTTTGATTTCTCCATTTGTTTCTTCGGTTCTGTTGGTGCAGAATGCTTTTCATCCATGGTTGACGATCCCTCTCAAACCTGTCACGGCCTTCAACCACCGACCAGCTAGGCACCAATTGACTATTGGTTGGAGCTTGGTAGTTTTGATCAAACGACCTCAAGAGAGATGCTGTGAACGGGATCAATCATGGTAGCTCTATTGATCGCACCCCAAGATGGTTGGGGACTTTAGATGCCCCATAGCATCCATGTATGGCATAGATTTACCAACAACATTTATAAACATAAAACATATACGGATGGTAATTTTTGAGCTCCGGCAAACCAATTAATAACTACATAATAGGCAGTTTATCAAAGGAATTTTCCGAGCTTCAAAAATCCGAGGTGCTTAGCCGGATTTCCCCCATCACTGATATGACTACTGAATCGTAGTTCTTGATGCCAAAAAACGCTTCTGGTTTTCATAGGTCCTATACTCGTTTTCGACCGAAGAAGGCGGAAGGGTCGAGTTGGCCATGACAGTGGCATGCAGGAGTAGGGGATGAAGATAGACAAGTACTATACAGTATACCAATATGATATATAATATACATATATATATGTAATTAATGTAATGTATAAGTTAGGTTCAAGTTTGTCTTGGTTACACACATGATGCTTGAGCTTATGATCTAACACATCATGCAACGCTGTTCTTTATTTGTCCTGACCATCCTCAAATGGTCATTGAGATTTGGAATTCAAACTTGTCAAACAGTAGTTTCTGGCCAAATATGATGATTGACTAAATTCCCATATCAGAAGTCATGTGAGCAGCATCAAAAGTCCCGAGTTACTGGCTTTTAAAAGGAAGGGTCAACATATGATGAACATTCATATACTTAGTTTCACTCAGATCTTGACCAGTTGGGACAATTTAGCAGTGTAGTAACTGGAGTTGACGACGTGGTTGTAACATACCACCAGGTCAGAGAATCCTAGGCTTGGAGTTCTTCTAGCCTGGCAGGTCCTGGCTGACATGCCGCAATTCTTGTGGGACTTGGTGCGTGAGGTGGGGGTTGAGACCTGGAACTTGGGTGTTCAGGATTTTTTTTTTTCCGGGACAAAGCATGAAGTTCCGTAGATATATAGCGAGCTGTATATATATATATATTTATTTTTTTTTAAATTGTATATATATATATATGTATATGCATGGCAAACAGAAAGCAACATGAAGGTCTTGATGTCATGCAGTTTCGGTATTGATGCTTTGGCAACCATGGTGACTACACATTTGGGGAAACAACATCATTTACAACAAGTTGGAAGCCAAACCAGAGTGAATCGACAGCTATGAAGGAAAAGTTGAGATGAATGAATCCACACTCATTTGACAAATGTTGGGTACATGATGCTATTGAAGGCGTTATTCATTTTTTTCGAATTACTTTGGGACTATATTCACCCCCCCACACACACAATGCATCACAGAGGCCATTTTTTTTAACTACATGGAAACGCGCTGACCCACCACCTAGTAAAAAAGTCACATGATAAGCAGTTGGTGACCGTGCTCCCCAATCCAGTGAACCACCCCTGGCACCGTTTGCACCAGGATGCTGCAGGGCAAGGTCTCTGGGATGTCATCCGACAACGCCACGACATCCCCCGAGCACCTTGGGTTTGGAGAAGCCTTCAAGGTTGATGGGTTGTCAGGTTGGTGACTTCAACATCAAGGTGATGTGACCAAACTATACATAGATTGAATGATCATGCATGGAATCGGAAGTATCCAAATTTGTTTTTGAGAAAATAACTTTTGGGCCTTGGTGAAGTATGACGACTTGAGTGGTTGTAGCAATCATAGTCACTACGTAGATATTGGATATACACAGTAGATATGTTTGATTTTTGTTTCGCAGTATATTAATGTGTTGTTCCATTTCCTCCCTGGTAATGCTAGTTATTGCTTGTTTTTGTTCTGCCGAAACGTCAGCCAAGTGGTGCTGTTCGTGGGCGGGCGATTTGGAATCCCCGGAATCTGACTTGATTCACTGATTTATGCGATGGTTGGAAAAAAATCCAACCCGAATCATGTATCCACAATTGCATATGTTTTTTTTATTTGTATACATGTATTTCATATTTGGTAAAAGCAAACTCCGAATCCTGTATACATCTTCAAACAAGTTTTGCAATTGACAATGGATTTGGGATGGTGACACTCCCAATCTTATTGCTTTGGTGTTTCACTGAAGCATTCCTCATATCTTTGTGTTTTTTTCTCTGGTGTTGCCCCCGTTTTGGGGTCATGCAATTCACTGATGGAGATTCAAGGAAGAGCAAGAGATGAGAGAAGCAGAGCAAACGCGTTTGCAGAAGGCCGGGCCGAGTGGAAATGCCATAGCACATCTGGTAACAACAGGCATAAGAAAGAAGACCTGGTGGCTTATGGCATTGTTTTGGAAGGTGATTGATTTTCAGAATTTGAGGTGGTTGCCTTCAATGGTTGGTCATGTGCACACAATGATATTTTTTCTATACGAAATATGTATGTGGACGCAATCTAGTATAGTTATATGGGTAGGATTTTTGGTGCATTGAAAGACAGCGCTTTCGTACATAATTGCTCCACAAGATGGTTCCCATTCCCATCCACACTCTCCAAATCCACCTCGCGACTAGGAGATTGATGAGGAAGAGATGGCTGAACAGGCCAGGATTCTGCTGGGAAATGAGCGAAAGAACTGCAGGTGGATATTTTTCGGTTGACCTGTGAACCCAAGAATAGAGATGAAGGATTATGAAATGAAGCATTTGTCTTAACGTTTGTTTTGAACACGTTGGGCATGCCCATTCACAGAATTTCATCCCGTGTCTTGGTACCTGAGGCATTAATTAACATAGTTTTGCATGTCAGTTGTTCATGAAAAAACATTCAAAAACACTAAGCATCCTGTTGCATCAGATCCACTTGTTCATCCTCTTTCACCATATCCCACCAGAAAAGGATGGGATACAGCCGGGATACAACTGACACCATCAATAGCACCGCTGGTGAAATCGCACCAGGCACAACTCAGAGGTATTGGCTCAAAGGACTCTGGCTCTGTTGTCCGGCGGCTCAAAGGCTGATGGTGAACATGGGTGTTTGGGTACCCGTAGAAGGGGCAGTCCCCGTAATCCCAAGACCTTTATAATCATGACCTTAGAACCACATATATACATGTATACATCCAACAGCAAAGATATATAGTGTATACTCTCTTTGAAGGGTGATTTTTGATGTTTTTCATTTGGGAAATAATTTTGGGTGAAGGGAACCATTTTATATAGGCTGGAAATTTCAGTGATGCGCGCGGTTCGGAGCCGTGGATGCTGCCAGCTTTCCCTTACTCGTTGAAACGGGGGGGGGTAAACTACAAAGATCTCACTACCAATGGCAGCGATTACGTAATATAGTTCATGTAGTAAGGGAACTCTTGACCAAAACTATGGCAATAATTGTTCGCAATTCAGGTTGCACCCAAATATCGATTTTTCAGTCGTTTGTTCCTAGGCAAAGTCAGAAGACAGCACAGTCATTGAACAGAAGTCTCAAAAACAAAACTCTTTATGAATCTTTCCGTTGCACCCATGTGTTGCAAGATGTCCAACCCTCAAGTACTTAGGGTTTAGAAAATCTAGGGCCTCCAACCGCCTTATACACTGTCGCTCTGTGGCCAAGGGCTCGGCGGGTTCGCGACCAGCCTGGGCCTCAATGAAACATCTGTGAAGGTTCCAATTTGCAGCACCACCTGGATCTCTTAAAATTGTGATCCAGTTATGTGTTTTACAAATCAAGTGATTTGGCGATTCCACTTTGCCCAACCTTTTTCAATCTGGTTCCACCGATGCTAGAGAGATAAATGATAGCTGCAATAGGATTGGCCTTATTTTGTGTGCATGAAATTACTATCAAGATACAAATGCTATATAACATCATATCCGCTAATAACCATATGCTTTTCAAATTATTATGTACACGTGTAGTTGCTGCACTCCAAGAAATTCATACCCAGGAGTCTGGTATTTGCAGCTGTAGCAATTGTGCAACTACTTAGACCAAAGGAATCAACATGTCATACTCAGTAGATCCCAATGTTTATAATATCTATACTGGTACTATACGGATTGAAGCGTGCCAAGTTATCCTCACATCCAAAACAAATCTATATAGTCCAGTGGTTGTAACATCCTTTGATGTTGGTGATTGACATACTACATAACTTGAGAACATGTCAATACCTTGCCCACTCTGCATGTCTCCAATTTCCGAGGCTTCTCGCGCATCACGCCCCGCGACCCAGCAGTCTGGCCGGCCCCAAACCCAGCAGTCCTCGTCCGCCACGGGCACGGGCGCCGCGGGTAGCCGCCCGCAAACCCAGCAGTCGCAACGTCCGGGGACCACCCAATCCATGGCTGCCATGACCAATGTGGCAGCAGCGGGGAAGCTCAAGTCCTTGGATATTACCTGGATTTGCTTAAGATGATTTGTTATATATATGTTGTTTTTTGCCATGATAATGGATAAAGTTACTTTTGCTTTTCTGAACATCTTATAATTAAGCAGATCGAAGACATTCTGTATTTGTATTTGTTGTTGGGCTGACGGTTGGATGTTTTCTTGTTGGTCCATATCATGCAGGAAAGCATTTGGACGGAGCTACAATGAGTTCAACTGATTCCCTTAATACTGGCTAGACATCGAGCAAGATGTTTCCATGTCTATTATTATATTTCTCCATTGCTTGTTTGTCACACCTTGGAATAGTTCCCTTTTCCCAGCCATTTCCAACAAAAACCAAGGCCCCACCGACATCACCCAACACCAGGCATGGGTGAAACATGGGAACTTTGGGATTTTGAGTGGAGCCACCAGCCACAAGAATTGGGATCCATGACCACCGTGTGATAAAAGTAACGCAGATACCTGAAACCTTTGAATATCATTCCACACCCACTTCTCACATGTATGCAGGAGACGGGAACACACTTAGGTCTTCACAAAGAAGGAAACCGTTGTGCATATTTTTGCTTGAACGTGTGATTACGTTCCTTTGAAGTGGTAAGATCAACAGCCGGGATTTAATTCATTTATGTGCTTAGTCAGTTAGTCATCTCAGAAATTCCATCTAACTTCCTTTATCCCGCAAACATATTCCACCCCAACATCCCCATCCACCTTTCGAGGCCTTCGCCGCATCAAACCCTGACGGAGCAAAGTGCTCATCTTCCGCGGATGGAGGCGACCCAAGGATGGTGCCGAGTGGAGTGGTGCCTTACACCCCTGAATTTCAACAGTTCGCAGCTGAAAACGGACCATCCCAAAAGGACAGTGGTAGTCCAACCATCATTTTTTCAGGGGGCGAGCTGTTAATTGTTTTGGGGGTGTACTTTGTGATTGAAAATCTGTTTGTTAATCAACTTTTAAGCTGACTTCAGGAAATGATTAGATGATCCAAAGTGGCCAATATTCGTTCACAAGTTTATTCCGAGTTCAGCAAAGGTCCAAACAGGTCATTTTCTAAGATCCTCCTGCCCGAAATTGGGTACCTCACCCTTTGGTACAGAAACGAGTTGATTCATGATCATATTTGAGACGTACAGAAACCCTACCTAACCGTGTCACTGCAAATGGATGGCCATTTGCAACTTCAATTAGGCAAAACAGCACAAGTATAGGGACCGCACTATAGATGGCACACACTAAATTTCCCGGATGTGCCATGTTAGTGCACCCTACATACCCCAACATGCCCAAATCGTGCGCCAAATTAGTACACCAGGAACATGCATCAATTACAACGATTGACGAAATGCAGAAATTGCAGCCAATTGACATGTTTCTTCCCTGCCGCGGTTCAACCCAGCACTTTCTTTGGATGATGCAATACATCTCATCTTGTTGTGTTGGTTTGTTTGTTAGACACACACATACACGCACGCACACACACACACACACACACTGAGCCTGCTTTTCTGTTTAGATACCACGTAGAATTTGGAAGGGAAAAACATCGTCTTAGATAAGAACATGAGGAATGGAAAAAGATTTTCAAATATAAAGACAAACAAAAACAAAACATATATAGATAAATATGTCTTTCTTGTGCAAACAGACTTCAGCAAAGGAAAGTTCAAAAATTCAATCCGTCATTTTCAGCTATTTTTCAATATGTGAAAACGTTCAAATTTGAGATTTTTCGGGTTCAGAAAGCCCCCCCCCC